>JAJONR010009126.1:0-31229 GCA_029582245.1 Solanum etuberosum
TAACATTATTGTTTGCCATTTCAGAATCAGAATCAGAATCTGTAACAAACAGAAATTGATACAAATGGCTTAGTAAGCAATAAGTTAGGTTGCAAACTTAATAGGAGTATAAAACCACGAAGGTTTTTGTCTCCACCAGAAACAGAAACACAGATAAACAAAAACAGTATAATTTCCTTAAGATTGTTACCCAATCTGTGTATATAAACAACACCACTGATTACAACAAACTTTGCAGAAACACGAAGTTACCAAAGTTTGCTGAACCAGTGAACAACAGAAGAACAGAATTTAATTCACAAACTAAAATCTGGAAAAAACGTACCAGAATCTGAAAAACTAAGACAGAATGAAGATCAAGCCCACTGAATGCACAGTGTCCCCTTAAGGAAATTATTCCCCTCTAGTATCCGAGGTTTGATATAGACTATCATATGTGTTACATGTACTCTCTGTTTGGCTTAGCAGGTTGTGAACATAAATTCAAAAAGTAAAAGAGAAATAATTTGAGAGGTTGTCTAAGGGGGAGGAAAACTAACGTGCTACTTGTATTTATTTTATTTTGAAATTTATGTGCATGTGCTAGATAAATACGCCTATGTTAGTTAACTATTTGAATGCAACTATTAAAATCATATCATTATCTTCATGCGTAGACCTAATTTTAAGTAATAATTTAAGGGCCATTTCAGACTTTCTATGATTACAAGAATCGTGAATGCTTCCTGATTATCTGTATGTTTCCCTTTAAATATTTTAGAACACATTTTAGCGTATCTTAAATAATTTGCCTAAAATCAATTTTTATATTTTTATTTCTTTTTTTGTTTAAATCAAATCTCCAATCAGTGTGTGATTAAAATTTAATGCTTGATAGTCAGTTTCAAATAATTTTTTTAATTTAAAAATCATGTCTATAGGCCCTTATTAAGTAACTATATAATAATTTCAACATGTTAATCACTTAGATATCATGTTTATAGGCCTTTATAAACAACTTCCATCATGCTACATGAGTAAGATATCATATTTAGACAAGATCAATACTTTCAGCATATTAACTAACATAAAATCATGTTCATAGGCATTATTAATTATCTTCCAAGATAGAAATTATACTTATAGGACAATACGGATAAATTGAAATAAGCTCTTGTACATTTTGCATATAGAAACTATGACTATAGGATTCTAATAAACTTTCAACATATTAATTCATATAGAAATCATGCCAATAATTGAAACTGATAGTTTGTCACTACAATACCATGCTTTAATATTCATATGATAATGTATGTATTTCTGCCAATTTAGAAATCATGTCTATCGGATTTTAATAAAGTTTTAGCATGTTAACTAATTAGATATAGTGCTTCTAGGTCTTTACTACATAATTTTCAGCGTATTGATTTATATAGAATTATGCCTATAGGGTTTAGCAAATATTTCATCATGCTAATAAGAAACATATCTAAATGGTTAAATCTGAACTACTTTTTGATTATTTTCTGCCCATATTATCAGTTCTGTATCATAATGTTATTCTCTGCTTCTTTAAAAAATTAATTAATGTGTCGTTATAATGATGTTTGTATATTTGTCTATGCACACACATTAATTCTTCCATGATCCTTTACAACTTGTATGTGTTTTCAAGCTAGTTAATAATTAAATTAGAGGCTTATATGAGACATTTATTTGGTAATTGCTCTTTAGTCCTAATTTTTTGTTTGACGATTTAGTATTTAATTAAGAGCATTACGATTGCTTTGTCTAGAACATACCATATAAGTAAGTTCAATGTCTCTTGGACATTAAGTTGGGACGATAGACACCCTTTAGAACGTTACTTTTTATTTCTTTAGATCGCTTTTAGGTTAATTATGAATGAACCTAGGATGGATAAAGGTAGATAGAAAATCGGAAATGATTTAAGTTGACCTGAGAAGAAAAAAGACAAATATTGAATTTGTCTTCCGTTAATAAGAGGGCACTGATCCGAATAGAATAAATTTAAGTTTAGATCTAATTTTCCCTTTGCCCTTTTGCCCTTTATTTTTTCCTTTATATCTTATTTCATGTATTATTTGGGTTAGTTTAATTTACAAAATTCTATTTAATTCTATATCTAATTGTGTTAATTATGCCTTCTCGCTTGTCTATATTCATGTTTAATGTTAGTCAATATTTAGTTTTTGTTTTCTTTTACTTGTTCTGTATTGAAATCTTTTTATATTTCATGTTTATTATCACTTAGTCTTTTCTTAAATAATTAAATAATTAGTGACCTTATTTTCTATGTTTTAACCCTCACATAATCGTATAAGATTCGATTGGGACTCACATTTATGGACCTAGAAAGGTGTCTAACATCATCATTTTGAGGTAATTTGAACCCTTACCTGATCTTTGGTTTCGCAAACCTTTTTTAATTAATTTTTTATTTAGTATAGAATAGTTCTATAACGCGCCTTTAACTCGTTATGTGACAACACTCTTTTAATAATCCTAAAAAAGTTGTTACGTCGTTGCAAATCTATTTTGAAAAAAATGGAGCACGACAAGAAAGAACCAAGAGACTCTATCATATGTCTTGGACATATCCAATTTAATGACCACATTAGCAGACTTACCTCTTTTTCTAATATCAGTTACAATCTCTTGTGGCAGTAAAACATTTTCTATAATACTCATCTCTTTAACAAAATAAGACTGATTATAAGAAATCAATATAGATAATAAGGCTTCAATCTTGTCATGTACAACTCTGGAGATGATTTTGTTAATAAAATTGCTCAAACTAATTGGTCTTAAGTGTGAAAAAGATTGAAATGTTTTTTCTTAAGTAGTAGGACCAAGTTAAGATGAGTAATGAATTTAGGGAGAGTATTACCATTATAAAAATCTATAACCAACATTAGGATATCATTACCTACAATCTCCCAATATGATTAGTAAAATCTACTCGTTATACCATCTGACCCACTTGCACTATCTCCATTTAGGTTGAAAATAACTTTCTTGACTTCATCCAGAGAAGGTTATTTGCGAAGAGCATCATTTATAGCTTTATTTATAAGAGAAGGAATATTTCTTAGCAAGGAAAAATCAGTAGCATCCCTCTCCTTTAAAAATTGATTCTCGAAAAATTTCACAGCCTCCTCTGCTATTTCTCCTGCCTCTTCTAACCATGACCATGAGCATCTTGAATTCTTTGAAACTATAGCTTTCTTCTCCTACCCTTCACAATATTTTTGAAAGAACCTAGTAATTTTGTCTCTACTCTCAAATCATAGCCTTTTGTTGCCGAAAAGTCTCTTCAAAATGCAAATATATTTTTTATATCCAACATGTGCTCTCTGTAGCACTTTCTTATTCTCAACATTTGAGAATTCTTCAAATAACTTCTCTTTATTCTTAACAATATCCTCTTTGATGATAAGTTGCTTGAAAATATTTATATATGTTTTTCTGCTCCATTTAATTAATGACACTTTAACTCTTTTGATATTATCTTTAAAGTCAAAACATGAATTTTGAAAATCATCAACAAATCAATTATGTCTAACAATCTCCAGGAAATTAGATTATCCACCCAGAATTTAAGAAACCTAAAAGGTTTCCTATGATTAATCTCTCCAGTCTTGCAACAGAGACACATAGGAACATGATCTGACCCTATTCTTGCTAAGTGCTCTACCTCCATATGATTAAACCTTCCATGCATCTCTTGATTGATTAAAATTTTGTTAAAGATTTCAAAGATGTAGTCATGTACAGTCCTTTCATTCTACCATATAAAAGGGTTTTCCTTAAACTGAATCTCTGTATGATCACAAGATGAAATACAATTATCAAAATCTTCATGTTCAAAATCAAGTATTTGCATACCACCAATTTTTTTCTCAAGCATTCAACACCACATTAAAATTATCCCCCACTAGCAAAGGACTAGTAATTGATGATGCCACCTGAAATATGTCTTCCCACGATACCAACCTTTCTACAATAATACATTCGGCATAGACCAAAATTACAATAAAATTTTATAAGTTTATCTGAATGTGAAGCTTAATAGAAATTTATTGATGTTGATCTGAACTCTTCACAACTGTAGGATCAAACCCAACATTTGCAAAAGAACCAATTTTACTATTTGAATTTGAAATAGCAAATGTCATCCTCAATCTTCTCCTACATCTGTTAATGTGCCTAACATTCTGAAATGGTTCCAATAGTCCCTTAAAGGAGAACTTATGGCAGTTATGCAATATCTGTACTCTTTGAAAAGCTTGTTGGAATCTGACAAATCTAATATTTCATATATGAGTATTCATTGTTTACTAGATGTTGTTTTGACCGTTTTAGGTTGAATTCAGATAGGTAAATTGTTATGACCATTCCCTTGTTTCTTCCATTTTCTAGAACTTTTCAACAGTCTTGGTGATATGTCTGCTTCAAGTTGAACCTCCCAGAGTTCCTCATTATTGTCCTCCTCCATTAAACCTTTAACTATCAGAGTAACATCTGAATCATTGTTACTACTTTGTCCTACATTTATATTATAAGGAATAATATTGTATAAGACTCTATTAGGAGGTTTCATCTGGATCAATTGACTTTCATCCAAATGAATCACCCTTAGAACCTCAACTATTGCTTGTGAGAATTTTGTCATTAGATCTTTCTTGCCAGTCACATCCATATCACCTCCATGTTCATTTTCCTAACTTGAAATCTTTATTATCTTATTGTTGAGTATTGACTTGATTTGAAGGACTAAACATAGTAACTAATAGTGCATCAACATCTTGGGGTGGTATTGCTATAATTGCCTTTGACACATTATTTTCTGTAATCACATCACATCACCTCCATTATTATCTTCAACATTATTTGACACCTTTTTCCTTGAAGAGCTACATACCTTTGTTGGACTATGCAGAGCTATAAAAGTAATAACAATGTCTTGATCCGCTTCACATTTAGCAATACACGGACACTCCTCACTCACTATATTGGTAACCTCCTAACTAACCACCTCACCTCCATTTTACCCTTCAACCTTATTTGAACTCTGTTCATCTGAACCTGATGTTACTGGACTTTGCAGGGTTACTAAAGGTTTATCTACAACTTGAATTGTAACATTCCTAGTTTGATCCTGCTCACTTATTGAGTTACCATCCTTCCTTTGAAAAGGAATTTCTTGCCTTCAAAAACTTTGTAGCACCCAATCATTGCTAGACTCCATATGTTTACTCTGCTGATCTGTTTTACCCTTTTGATGACTTGTTGATTCCTGAATCTCACCATTGTTTGAGTTGATTGCTTGATAAAGTTTTTAGTAGATTAAGTAGGAGCCTCAACTAATTTTTTGTTAACTTTACCAATCCTAACCACCTTTCATGCTCCTAGATCCCCTACAACTTTCTCGATGGACAGGATTTTAGCGTTTTCCCTTTTGAAATTTTTGAACATGTTGATGCATCCTAGGTTGTTGTTGAACTGAAGTTTCCTTTACTTTCTTTTTTGTATCTAACATATTACATCTCACCTTCTATTTATTGTGAATTCTACACTCTTGGGTAATGGGCTCTTGTATTTCACATTCATCGCAATAATATGGAACATAATCATATCTTGTGTATCTTCGAACTTGCTTCCCTAAAAAATTTATTTTCAATGTCCATTGAAATTGATTTGGGAAAATCACCTTTTAAATCAATCAAAACTTTTATCTTTGCACAAATTGGTTTAGTTTTATTAATATAGGCTATATCAAGTTGCACTGGCTTATCTATTGCCAATGATAAAGAAAATAGACATTCTTTAACGAAGTAGGTAGGTAAAATATTAGGAAACAATATTCATGCTAGGGCTTTTATTGTTTCTTCTTTTATTTTGAACCTTGAATCATACATGAGTGTGGGCATAAGGTAAGAGTGCCCATATTTGCACATAATGTAAAAGGCTCCTTTTGAGATAAGATTAATTCAGTCTACTTGTTCACATAATCTTATCAAAATATGCTTATTTTGAAATAAATCAAGTTGACAATCTCCCCTAATGTTACATTGTTGAGGAATAATTTTTCCCAATTCCTCCATGTATGTGATGTCATAAGTAAATTTTCAATCACTACAAACTGAAGGATTTCAATTCTATTCATGATTTCAATCTCTTTCTCAGTCCATTTAACATATGGAACACCTTCCACCATGAATATCTCTTTGCACTAAATTGATTTGAACAGTTGTGATGTTGATCCAACTGAATCACGAAAAGATTTGTGATAAGGTAGATTAGGTTTTAAAACTTTGTCATTTAGCACACTAATATTGGAGCTTCTAGGGCATGTGCTTATATCTAAGGGAAATAAAAAATAGAAAAAAGTTGACCACCCACTGGAGATGGGTGGCCGGCAGCCATGATATTCATTGCAACTAGGGTTTTCAGTTAATTTTAGGAGAGAGAATAGAGAAATTTATCATTTTGATGTGAATACCAATACCCTCAAAGTTTATAATATATTTATATACACACGATACACACACCCTGATATATATAGTGGAACCTCATGGCGAAGGTGGTTCTTATTGGATTGAGTTGTGGGATTCCATAAGAGAAAGTCCTTCTCAATTATTTCTAAATCAAGATTGTAGTTCGAACAGATACAATGATTGTATACTGCGAATTTAGATATATAACTCGCCCAAATCAATGCTTAATTGTTTATAGGATTTTAATTATTGGTTGTTTCAATATACTAAAAGGCATTCGGAAATTTAATTCTTGCCATTCTGAGTAAAGTTTTCTACTCAACCTTACAACGTTTTGGTTATTCCCATTGTTTCAATTGTTTTTTTTTTTTTTTGGCACGAGAGTTTAAGAAAGAAAAAATATTTTTGTTTCTTGTTTTCTCATTAAAGTACTGATATAGTGTCTAGTTATGCTAAATTATTATTATTTAATATTTATGAAGGGTATAGTTGTAACTTACTATCGTCTTAACGAGTTATCGGTTTACTCAATAATCCAATAATTTTTTTTTATAAAACCATTAAAAATCTGTTAACCCAATAACCCAATAACATTTATTGGTCGGTTCGATTTTTGCACACCGCTAATAAAAGGGAGGCATATTAGAGGATATTGCAACACTTATATACTGATATCCCATAAGGACACTTATCTAATTCTTTTTCCTTCCTAACTTTATCTCTCAGTAACTCTTATGTATACTATATAATTCTTCATTGTTATGTATTCTAGCGGCACTAATTTAAGACTTTTTTTTAAAAAAAATAAAATGATTATCTACATCTATTTAACACCATAGGATTAGCAGTTAATTTAAGTGTTGTTGTACCATTCAACCCTTAAATCAACATATCTCCCTTTCAACTTTCAAGTATCTCTACATACATAAGAAATAATAAAGAGTATACAAAGTTATCGACCAACAGATATATAATTAATAAAGAAAAATATGATATGACATTTGCAAGTCGGCTACAAGTCGGCTACTAAGCAGTGGAGATTGTAGGGGTATAATGAGAAGTTAGGTTTTACGGCCTGTTTGTCACTAACAGAGATTGAGAGAATGGGAGACATGTTTGGGAGTTGAAAAAGGAAGTGGACAAAATTTCCAATGCTAGTTGAATTTTATAATGTAGACATTGTTTTGATGATGGATTACTATATATCTTCTACAAGCTGCACGACAAGTCATTATTATATATTAAGTGAATATTGATGTCGTTTTTCGTCACTCGAGGACGTTTAGATGGTGTTTTGGACAACTTTTATTTCCTAAAAAAAGTATTTTTAACAGAAATAACCCACCTATGATCTACTGATGATAGATATTGTTCTTTATTATCTTCGTGGCTAAATTCTAGTCAAGTATTAAGTTCATGTGTTGACTTTTTTAGACTTCTTCTATATCAGATAAAATTAATACAGGTCACTAGATGTAATCTTCCATTTAGATAATCTATTTTAACTCTCTCTATTTTAGTAATATATGGTTGGATCAATGAAATTAAGGATAATGATAATAATTTTTTACTTGACTTAACAATATACCTTCATGTAAGTTAGCTCTTGTTCTAAATTTATTGGAGTGAATATTTGACATCACATATGTATGTTATATGAGTAGTTATTTTCCATCGAAACATGTTGGTTCAAGATGTACAGACTTTGCCTCACATGATATCTATGTCTTCCGAACTTTGAAGTAGATATTTAAACTTGTATAAAGTTGACTTGCATCCTACGTGTATCATGCCACATAGGACGTGTATGCTCACTTGTTCAATTTTATACAAATTTAAGTATATACTTATGTACACTCAAAGTTGGAGGGCATAGATGTAAGCATAAGCCAAGTTAAAAGACATATTTATATAATATGCCTTTAATTTAATATTCAATGATTATATAAACATGCAGGCTTTCTAAATATAGTACTGAGATACTGTTCATAGACTTGAAACAAAATTTCTTTGCTCTTGATTCATGTATATTATTAGTATGTTATAATATGATGATTCGTGATAAAAATTATCGTACAAAAATATTTTAAGACCCTATTTTGACCGAAAAATGCTTTCAACTAAATTGGTTATATATTGTTTTGGAATTGGAAAAAAATTCGGACTTGGATTAAATTGAAATTCAGTAATTTTTGGTCATTTTTCTATTTACTGAAATGTTTTATTAATGAGAAAAGTTATAAGTATCCCCGAGGTGACATAGAGAGTATGCTCACTCTCTTGAAAACAAGTGAGAGACAAAACAAATATGAGAAAATTTCACCAATATTGTTAATCGAACATTTTACATGTAATTATTAGCATTAAAATTTATATATATTTAAATATTTTTCTTTTTTCTTTGGGAAACATTTCGTTCCATCCTCCTATTGACTTTTTATTTTTTGTTCTCTTTCATTAATTTCTTATCTTTTTACTTTTAATTAATTTGAAAAAAAAAATATGTGTTTTTTTTTAAAATAATTATAAAATTTAAAAAGTGTCCTTTATTTTTGACATTTTTTTATATTTTATTTGATTTCTTTCACTTTTTTAGATATTCATTCGAAATTAACTTATTTTAAATACAAGACATTTTGAATTAAGTTTGAAATCGAATACAAAGCAAAGACAAAGAAAATAAAAATAAAAAATTAAATCAGTATTAATTTTCTCATTGGCGGCTGCAATTGGTAAGCCGTTACAAGTTGACATGGCAACCATCAACAAAAAGAGACCAAGTTGTGCTAGAGTAAAGGTGGAGGTAGACCTTTTGGGTGAATTCTCAAAGAGGGTCAATGTTGGGATCAAGAACAAAACAGGAGAAATAGTGGCTAAATGGATAACCATCAAGTATGATCATCTCCCTAAATACTACAAAACCTGTAAGTTGCAAGGTCATAATGAGATTGAATGTTTTGTACTACATCTGAAGCTATATCCAAAGGAAGAAGGGGTAAGGAACCAGAAGAAGATAGGAGCAACACTCATAATATGAAGGTTAGCATGGAAGCAGAAAAGAAGGAGATGTTGAACAGAGGTAAAATGAAAGACAACAATCTTTAGGAAATCAAGAACAGGAAGGGGGTCAATAGAGAAGGAACCCAAAGGAGAAAGTAGGAGAAGATGAGAAGGTGATGGCTGGGAACAAATTTGATGCACTCACTTCAGAAGAAGGGACAGAAGAGCCAAGCCAGGAAAAAGTAGAGACATTAACAACACCAAATGCAAGGAAAAACATCATGGATAAAGCTAAAGTGGCTACCAAGGATTGGGTTGAGGAGATTTTTGGCAAGCAAAGCATGGATAAGGACGGGCCAATTAATAAAAGTATGGAGGAAAATGAAACAAAGGATACTGGGAAAGCACCAACGAAAAACAAAAAAGGGGAAGAAGGTCTGAATTTAGGGAATGTAGAAATGATGAGGTTGACAACACTATTGGAAGGCTAAGGGAAGACAGATAGGACATGGAATTTGATGCGGAAAGTCAAAAAGAGGAGGATATGGGAAATAAAATGAGGGATACAAATGAAGGAGAGAGTGAAGAAGAGAAACCACCAGACCCTATAGACAAATCAGTAACCAACATGGAGGGAGAAGGGGTTCATCAGATCATAAACAAAGAGATATTGTCACTAGGGAAAGCGACCAAGAATTAACACAACAAGGGCAAGAAAAGGGACATGAAAGGGTGGACGAAAGAAGAGATGAAGAGGAAGAGGAGGTCATGCAAGAAAATATCAATGCAGTAAGCAAAGATGGTGATTTATCACCAAGGCACACCAAAGAGCTGAGAATGAGCAGAAAAGGCAATAAAGTTGTTGGCAAGGCCAGGATCACAAGGAGTAGTTCTGCAAAACCACCTCAGTACAAATAATGACTGACAAACTCTTATTTTGGAATATTCGATCAATTAGCTCCCACAATTCCTTTGAGAGGTTAATCGATTTGAAGAAAAGAAACAAATATGCATACATTGCCCTTATGGAGCCTTTCAAAGGGCCACATGAATTGGAAGTTTATAGAAGGAAGCTCGGGATGGCTAATGCAATGGTGAATAGTTCCTCAAAAATATAAATTTTCTTGAATGGGGGGTGGGAAGGCACTGTCACAACTAAGACTGTCGTGATTGGCACCCACACTAACCCTCAGGTGGGAGAACCATTACTACAACCCGAGTAAACAAACTAACGAAAAACTCAGCATTTAAAGATACGGAAGCAGGTTTAAATGACTTAAAGAAACTATGGAGTTCTCATAAACTCCGAAAGTTTGAATAAACGACTAACAACTATTGCGAAAAAACAACCCCTAGAACCTGAAAGTCATTGTACCAAAACTACTAACCAACAAGTCTAAGAAAAAGGGGTACAACCCCAACCAACATAAGAAATATCCAAACACTAGTCTGAGTCCGAAGAGAATGAACTAAACAAAAATGAAGGATCCATGGCAGCCTGAAAGAACTGGCTCACCCTCGAATCTGGTCTCGATCACTGATCTCCTAGCTGAGGTCTATCAGTAGCCGCTTGAAGATGCCCTGTACTCAACAAAGAACGAGCAAGTGCAGTATCAGTACACAAACCACAGTGTACTGGTAGGATCACGCGGCTATTCCAGTAAGCGAAACATAGGCAAGCGAAACAACACAATAAACACACATATACAGAATACATAGATCAGTTATCATTTCAAGAGCAACATACAGTTCCCAATATCAACTACAATAGACATGAATGTAATAATCATAATGGTCCTCTCATAGAACCCACACCCAAACTGTTAGTGTGTCAGAACGTGACACACGATCCAATATATGTGTCGGAACGTGACACCTGATCCAATATATGTGTCGGAACATGATACCCGATCCAATATATGTGTCAGAACGTGAATTGGTCAACCCAAATGACATCACTAAGAACTCATAATGCCCATAGCAGGTCGTGAATACCGTCTTTCGTACATCCTCAGGCCTAATCTTTAACTGATGGTAATCAGACCTTAGATCAATTTTAGAGTAAACTGATGCACCTTGCAACTAGTCAAAAAGATCATCTATCCGAGGCAACGGATACTTATTTCGAATGGTGACCCTATTCAACTATCGATAGTCTATGCACATCCTCATACTACCATCCTTCTTCTTAACAAACAAGACAGGAGCACCCCACGGGGAAGCACTAGGACGGATGAAACATTTACCCAGAAGATCCTGGATTTGAGCTTTAAGCTCTCTCAATTCTACCGGGCCATTCGATAAGGAGGAATGGAGATGGGGCAAGTACCAGGTTCTAAGTCAATGCAAAAATCTATATCTCTATCCAGAGGCATACCAGGCAAATCGGTAGAAAACACTTCCTTTCTTGAATTCAAACACTACACGAATAAACTCAATAGAGGGAGACTCAACGTCAACATTATGAACATGAGCCAAAAACGCCAAACACCCCTGCCCCACCAGTTTTCTAGCCCGAATGGAAGATATGACCTTAGCTGGCTTAGGCTTGTACACCCCTTTCCACTCTAACATTTCCCTTCCCGGAATATCTAGAGTTACAGACTTAGTATTACAATTAAGCACAGCATAATAGGGAGACAACCAAGTCATGCCTAAAATTATATCAAAGTCAGTCATATCCAATATAACCAAATCAGCCCAAGTTTGGAAACTCATAAACATAACAGGACAAGCACGATAAACATGGGTGACTATGACAGACTCTCCAACTGGGGTAGAAACATGGATGGGAGCATCAAGTACATCACAAACCGCATCAAATCCCAAGGCAAACTAAACTGACACATATGAAAAAGTAGAACCCGGATCAAACAACACATTAGCCATCCGGTCACAGACTAGAATAGTACCTGTGATCACTGCATCAGATGTCTCTGCCTCGGTCTTTCCCGGAAAGGCATAAAACTGAGCCCTGTCATCTTGACGGACAACCTCCTTGCCTGGCTGCGCTACTCCTCTACCTGCATTACCATTTCCCCGACCTCCACGGCCTTGCTGATTCCCTCCTCGCCCACCTTGTGGACGTCCTCTACCATTATTACCATTGCCCGCGGGTACCACTGCTCTAGTCTGCTGCTGCGCGGGGTCAAACATGCGCGGATGGGGAAAGTCTCTCTTCATATGCCAAGGTTCTCCACAATTATAGCAACTACGATCAAAAGACGGCCTGCCACTAGCTGGAGGCGCGGCAACCTGGCAATCCTGAATAAAATTCTGTTGTGGAGTTCCTGAGTAACCCCCTGTAGAAACGGGCAAGGCTGACTGAATTGGCTGAACTGCAAGTGTCGGCCTACCTGAACCTCTGGAGTAGGAACCATGGAAGTTACCTGTGCTCTTAAGCTTCTTAGCCAGAGCTTTGGCTTGCCCATCACGTCGAACTCCCTCTACTTTCTTCACAAAGTCTGTCACCTCATTAAAACTTTTTCCTGCAGAAGTCATGTGAACAGACAATACCTGTAATTCGAGGTTCAATCCTTTAACAAATAGACGAATCTTCTCCTCCTTTGTAGTTACCAATTGTGTAGCATATAGACAAAGCATGAAACTTAGCCTCATAAGCAGCTACAGTCACACCACCCTGCTCCAAAGCCATTAACTCATCCTTCTTACGATCTCTCAAAGTCCAGGGCACATACTTTTTCAGAAACAGAGCATGAAACTGCGTCCAAGTGAGTGGGGATAAAACTGACGATCTGCATTCCACATAGGCCCTCCACCACTGTTTAGCCTCACCCTAAAGTTGAAAGGTCACGAACTCTACCCCATGTTGGTGTACAATACATAACTTGTGAAGCCTCTCATAGTAATCCAAAATAAACTCATAGGTGTCCTCACTCTCAGAACCATGGAACACAGGCGGCTTTAGCTTCAGAAATTTAGTCAGCATCTCATGCTCATTATCAGTCATCACAGGACCCAATAGAGGACGGAAAAAGGCATCAGTGCCTACAACTCCACCCACCCTGGGAACAGTAATAGCAATGGGGGGGTTGACTGGAGGTTGAGTCGTGTGCACTGTGGGAAGGACTCCAGAACCGACCAATCCCTTCAGAAAAGTCATAATCTATTGAGCTAACACTGGGTCTAAGGGAGGAACACTTGTAGCCTCTGCCTGTGCATCCCTCTCTGGTCCAACCTCTTCCTCGTCATCAATCTCCACATTCTCTTCTACCTCTTCGTGATGTGCTGGAGGGGCCTCATCTCTTGGAGCATTCTCAACTGGAGCTCCACCCCTAGCGGGTGCTACCCTTCCTCGGCCTCTGCCCCTTGCTCTTTCTTTACCATTGTCTCGACCGCGGCCTATTGCTGCGGACTCCTCGGCTGGCTCATTGACGGAAGCTACGAGCCTGACGCCGTTGAAAAGTGTGTTAACCATCTGCGGACAGAAGAGGGAAGAAGATTAGATACCAATTTGGATCGCCAGATACCAATTGGAATCAAGTCATAGCACGAAACGAGTAGAAACAAATAGATTTCCTAAAGTCTTGTAGCCTTTCGAAGAAAAGTACAGACGTCTCCGTACCGTTCCGCAAGACTCTACTAGACTCGTTTTGATACAATGAGATCAACGAACCTAGGATCTGATACCAACTTTGTTACGACCCAGACCATCGTAATTGGCACCCACACTAACCCTCCGATGGGAAAACCATTACTACAATCCGACTAAGCAAATTAACGAAAAACTCAACATTTAAAGATACGGAAGCAAGTTTAAATGACTTAAAAAAACTATGGAGTTCCCATAAACTCCGGAAGTTTGAATAAACGACTAACAACTATTGCGGAAAAACAATCCCTAGAACCTGAAAGTCATTGTACCAAAACTACTAACCAACAAGTCTAAGAAAAAGGGGTACAACCCCAACCAACATAAGAAATATCCAAACACTAGTCTGAGTCCGAAGAGAATGGACTAAACAAAAAATGAAGGAACCATGGCAGCCCGAAAAAACTGGCTCACCCTCGAATCCGATCTCGATCACTGATCTCCTAGTTGAGGTTTATCAGTAGCCGCCTGAAGATGCCCTGTACTCAACAAAGAACGAGCTAGTGCATTATCAGTACACAAACCACAGTGTACTGATAGGATCATGCGGCTATTCCAGTAAGTGAAACATAGGCAAGCAATCACATCACAGTAAAAACACATATACAGAATACATAGATTAGTTATCATTTCAAGAGCAACATACAGTTCCCAATATCAACGACAATAGACATGAATATAATAATCACAATGGTCCTCTCATGGAACCCACACCCAAACTGTTAGTGTGTCGGAACGTGACACCCGATCCAATATATGTATCGGAATGTGACACCCGATCCAATATATGTATCAAAACGTGACATCTGATCTAATATATGTGTCGGAACGTGACACCCGATTCAATCAGCACAACCACAATCACAATCATACACATAATGAACATTACTCATAATCATACAATCAAGTATCAGGTTCATGGCATGCAATCGTTCACACATACTCATTTCATTAGATTCGGTTCGCATTTCCCTATTCACATACATGCATGCATACAATGAAGCAATTAGCTGGCATATATCACACAAACAGGAAATCAAACCATCACCTACCTCGAAACCAAGCTTGAATCCTCCTAAGACACTTGAGCTTCCCTTTCCGGATTCGTTCAGCTTGTTCTTGGTCTAAAAACAATCAATTAACGCAAGGATCAATAAACAAGGCCTAATTTACCTGGATAATAAACAATTTATCTATCCATGGCAAAACCCAATATCCTAATGTTCAATTAGGGTTTTTTTCCACCATTAATTCCAGGCCAAAACCCTCCCCCAATAATAATCACCCAAGATTCTAAGTTCTACGGATCGAAAAACGAATTAGGGGAGTAACAATCTTACCTTTAGCGCTAGAAAACTGTCAAGAGCTGCTCTATGTCGTCTCTTAGCTCTCAATAACGAGGTTTTGCAGAAAATAACAATTTTGGGGTTTTTTCCCGACTTAAGTCGCGACTGTTTCGCCACAGTGGGACCCAACCGGCCACAACGGCCCCGTCCTGGAGGGATTAATCCCGCCCCGACGGCGTGCACGGAGACAGAAAGTTGAAATTTAAGTTCCAAACTCCCATTTCACAACACATCCTCAACCCTTGACGTTCAAAAACTACTCGTTCACGCTAAGATCAGTTTCAGGAGTTCTACTTGCTCGAATTCGATTCCGTAAAGACGTACAGGCTCCCTAACGTCTTGGCTATCCACTCATGTAATCAAATTCATAATTAACTCTCATTCATTACCAGATTTCCCTAGACCTCACCTGACTCAGATTTCGTCCATATCTGGACTAGGCTAGGAATGCCCAAGTCACTACTCAAAAGTTTTCTAGCTCAAATTCTTTCCCCATTGGCTTTTCCATAACGACGGAAACAGGTCGTTATAGACACAGTGATCAAAGATAGTCACCAGCAGATTACAATGAAATTCAGACAAAAAACATATCATAAAGAAATAATCATAATTGTTGTGTATGCAAGGTGTAATACATTGGATAGATTAGAGTTATGGGATGAACTGGAGGAAAATAGTGGTACAATGGGTGTACCATGGATGGTGGGTGGTGATTTCAATGTTGTACTGGATGCATCAGAGAAGATGGGGGGCCTACCTGTGACACAACATGAAACGATGGATTTTGCACAATGTATTAGCTCGTGTGCACTGACTGAATTAAAGTTCACTGGAGCAAATTTACGTGGTGGAATGGTAGAATAGAGGAGGATTGCATATTCAAAAGACTGGATAGAGTGCTAGGAAACAGTGAGTTTATGCAACAATTCCAGTTTCGAAAGCACAACACCTTATAAGAGAAGGGTCAGACCACTGTCCTATGCAAGTTTCATGTAATGCTAATCAAGAGAATGTCAAAAAAACATTCAGGTTTCTGAATTTCTGGACGAAACATGAGAGATTCAATCAGGTGGTGAAAGAGAGCTGGCAGATGGAAATACAAGGGAGTCATTTCTACATAATGAACGAGAAGCTAAAACGACTAAAGAAGCTCCTACAAAGTGGAGTAAGGAAACCTATGGAGACATTTTTCATAAAATCGCTACCATGGAAGATGTGGTCAAAGTCAAGGAAGTGCAATTTGAAATAAATAGCACAGAACAGAATAGGGTGGAGCTAACGAAGGCAGAGGCGGAGCTTCAAAAATTTTATCATCTGGAGGAGGAATTTTGGAAGCAAAAGGCATGGATGAAGTGATTTAATCATGGGGATAGAAACACAAAAAAATTCACAACCATGTGAAAGGCAGAAAGCGAAAGCTCTGGATAACTGAAATTGAAGGTGACCAAGGGGTGTTACTCAGGGATACAACGAGTATAGGGAAAGAAGCGGTGAAGGTGTTTGAGGATCAATTTACAGCGTGTAAGGTGAATGAGGAGCAAGACATAGTTGAATGTATACCAACAGTGATAACAGAGGAACAAAAGGAGTGAATGGATAAAATACCCAACGAGGAGGAGGTGAGGGAGGCAGTTTTCTCATTGAACAGTGAGAGCGCAAGTGGCCATGACGGATTCTCGGGGAAGTTCTTCCAAAGCTGCTGGAAGATTATAAATAATGATGTGGTGAAAATGGTGATTGCTTTCTTTTGTGGATGGGAGCTGTCGAGGTACATAACACATACAAATTTGGTCTTAATCCCAAAGAAAAGAACAAGTCACTTGCTTTACGGATTTGAGGCCAATAAGATTAAGCACCTATATCAACAAGGTGATCTCTAAAGTTATCCATGGAAGATTGGTGGAGGTGCTTCCAGGAATAATCTAAAAAATCAAACAAGCTTTATGAAGGGGAGAAGCATTGTAGAAAATGTATTATTGGCCCAGCAGATTGTTAGGGATATAAACAAAAGGAACAAAATTCATAATGTGGTAGTTAAGTTGGATATGGCGAAGGCGTATGGTAGAGTTTCATGGCTCTTTTTGATCAAGGTTATGAGGAAATTTGGGTTTACAGATAGAATTATTGACATGGTTTGGAGACTAATATCAAACAACTGGTATTCAGTGCTAGTCAACGGAGAATCACATGGTTTTTTCACTTGTCAAGGGGATTGAAACAAGGAGATCCTTTATCCCCAACCTTGTTCATCATAGCAGCGGAAGTGTTGTCTAGAAGCCTAAACAAACTGAACGAGGAGACGAATTTCGTTGGGTTTGGGCTGCCAAAATGGAGTGAAAAGATAAATCATTTATCTTATGCAGATGATACAATACTCTTCTGTTCGGGCCATAAAATTTCTATTAGGAAGATGATGAATGTCCTGAATAAGTATGAAAATGCTTCAGGTCAATTGATAAACTTGAATAAAAGTTTCATATATCTTCATGACAAGTTTCCTATTGTGGTAAGGAATAGAATCAGAAAATTGACGGGGATTGCGATAGGAAGTTTCCCTTTTACGTACCTTGGTTGCCCAATTTTTTATGGAAGAAAAAAGAAGAGTCATTTTGAAGAACTGATCAACAAAGTTAGCAAGAGAGTGAGGTCCTAGCACAGCAAACTCCTAACGTATGGGGGGAGATTTGTTTTGATAAGTAATATATTACAGTTTGTACCTATATATTTGATGTCGGCTATGAATCCTCCTAAATGGGTGATAGATCAATTGCATAAAATTATGGCAAGATTTTTTTGGTGCAAGACTGGGGGAATTAAAGGCAAACATTGGGTTGCATGGGAGGACTTATGCTTGCCAAAGGAGGAAGGAGGTTTGGGTTTTAGGTCCATGCATACTGTTGCAGACTCGCTCTTTGCCAAACTATGGTGGAACTTTAAAAGTTCGTCAGACTCTTTGTGGGCCCATTACATGTGGAATAAATATTGTAAGAATAAACACCTGGTGATAGCTCAAGGTAGAGGAGCCTCTCATGTGTGGAGAAAGATGATTTGTATTCGAGAAAAGATTGAGCATAATATTTGGTGGCGACTCAAGACAGGTACTACTAGTTTTTGGTTTGATAACTGGACAAAGCTAGGGGCATTATATTTTGTGGAGGAACAGCGCAGTGGGGAAGAGGAAATAGAAGTTAGACAGTTCATAAAGAAGGGGAGATGGGATAGCAATAAACTAAAAGAATGCTTATTAGAGGACATGGTGGAGCACATAATCAGTAATATTAGCCCAAAAATAAGTGAGGAAGGTTGTGACAAGGTGTGGTGGATGGGTAATACCAATGGAGTTTTCAATATTAAATCAGCTTGGGAAACATTAAGGCACAAAAAACAAATAAGGGAGGAGCTCAAGATGATTTGGAATAAAGGGTTACCGTTAAAGATTAATTTCCTTTTATGGAGGATCTGGAAAGGTAGAGTCCCAAAAGATGATAATATACAAAGAATGAGGATCAGTGTTGTGTCAAGGTGTTGGTATTGTGAAAAGTACCATCAAGAAACAATGGAGCACTTATTTCTAACAACCCTCAAAGCTAAGAAGTTATAGAGGCACTTTGCTAATTTTGCAGGTCTAAACATGGAAGGACTAAATTTACCATACGCTATGAGAAGATGGTGGTATAATGAAGGGCCAAGTAAACTGACTTTTGCTCATAAAATAATGCCTGCTATAATCACATGGGTCTTATGAAAAAGAAGGAATAACAGGAAACATGGGGGGATGTTACATTGCAGGGGAAGATACATCAGGTGCTTCATATCATTCATCAAGCCATCAGAAGGAGATTTCAGTGGATGCAACTACAAGGAAAAGACTGGAAAGATAAATGTAAAGTATTAAGTGAGTATAAGCCCAGGTTATACCACTATGCAGTGCACTGGAAGATGCCACAAGAAGGAATAACAAAGTGTAATACGGATAGAGCTTGCAAATGGAACCCAGGGATAGGGGCATACAGATATGTGCTGAGGAACAATAAAGGTGATTAATATATGCTGAAGCAGGTAATATTGGGATGACTACCAATGTGGAGGCTGAAATGAGGGCTATAGTAGAAGCGTTAAAATACTATGTGAAGAAGAAGATAAGCAGAGTGGTGGTAGAATCAGACTCAATGTTAATGGTTAATATCGTTTATAGAGTATGGAAAGTTCCATGGGAACAAGCTGAGTACAATGATGAGTTGGAACAAGCTTTAAGTCAAATAGAAGCTACTTGCCAACATACATTCAGGGAAGGTAACAAGCTAGCAGATTACATAGCGAATCTAGCTATTGATAGTAACAACAAGCAAAGGTTCTGTTAATTTCAACAACTTCCAACAATGGGAAAAAAGATTATTAATACATAAAAAGCACAAATCCCTTCATTCAGAGTCCGAACCAAAAGAATACAAAAGCCACATGTACAGATTTTACATCAAAGCCAGGGATAGTAATAAGAAGTTTCTAAGCTATGTACAGAACATGTCTTCACAAGTGGTTGATGTTACGCGTGGGAGATCAGCTACAAGCCTTGTTACGCGTGGGAGATCAGCTACAAGCCTTAAATAGTATATTCTTGTAATTTTATTAATTGACTAACTCAAATCTTGTTGATCCCTCTAAATTTATTCCAATCTGCCCACTTTGCGTTATTGCATATAGAGGCTGAGGGACAGAATCTTCTTCATTACAATTCCTTTACGGTACTACCAGTCCAATCAGGCACACTAGTCTACCATGACAAATTTCTAAGTCCCTAATTTCTTGTAATATAAAGTAATGTGATGAGATTAATTAGTTAACTTGTGTATGTAAACACTCCACGTGTATAGCAGCTCACAGTATATTTTCATTTCAATCAATGCTGTTAGTTACTTACCCTTTCTTGTGTTGGGACCTACCTCTTTGTTTCCTCCATCATTGCTTGGATAGTTCGATTAGTTTCTTACTTGGAACTTTTACTTTGTTGAAGGAAGATTATGTCAGACAAATTTATTTCCTAAAAAATACTCCAAGGAAAGGGCAAATATGAAAAAAATAAAGTAAACAACCATCTTAAACTTTAAACAATTCAATTATTTAGAACAATGAAAAAGACCACAAAAATTCAGGTAATATGGCATAGAGGGAGTACCTTTTTGCTGTCTGCTCTGCCTTGATGGCTCCTTGATCAAATGTTCAGTAGTATAAAAAGATTGACAAATATATTGATATGAAATGTCTAGATCACAGGAATTTTAATACTAAGACATATATACAAATAATTTATAAACATCAGGTCAGTTTATACTCATATCTCCTGGGCACTAATTTTCTTACTTGAGCGAGCCAGCCAAGTTGCATCCTTAATGCAGAAAATCATCCTTCCCCTCCTTTTCATACTTGCTACAACACTTCTCAAACTCACCTTTCTTCAAAACCAACAAAGGGGTTAACTTCAGAGAGCAACAAGGATGAAACTAACCAAATGGAGAAACGGCCAACACAGCACCTAGAACAGGCTATGTTTGGAATGGAAATGACTGTCAAGCTTTTAGCAATGGAACACATTTCATGAATAATCAAAAGCAACAACCATTCAGTTGAGACCCTTCCATTTGCCGATAGATTGAGGTGTCATTCAATGGTACATCACTATGAGAGGTGTCAGCATGTGCTACTAGAGCATTCAGGAAAACCCAATATAATCATCTGAAAGGTATCTTCGCAAACCACTGAGAACCTACTGACCTGTAAAAACTATGGTCTTCCCAAGAATGAACGTTACCACTGTCAATTCAATGAAGAAGATTGTGTTGATGAGACCTCTATCAATTGTCCATCCAAATATGGTAATTCCTCCAGGATTATTCTGCAAATACATCACTGCTAAACCAATTATACATAAAGTGAGTTTACTTGCATGAGATTAAATGCCACAGAATGAAGACGAGACAACATACAACAACAGGGATTGAGCTTGTCTATATTAATCTTCAATGAACACTTTTGTCATTGAGGGTGTAGTTGTTGTTGCATCAATTTCACTCCATTAGGGCCATTTTCATTCCATGGAGAAGGGAGGACAAAAAAGAAGAAGAAATAATAGCACCACAGGTAAGGGAGAAATGAGAGATACATTAGATTGATCAGATTAAAGTGTTACATGTTGCTAAGACCTTGAAAGGCAGGGGAACCTTTTTCTTTTCTATCTTTTTAGTAAGTGCATCAAGAAGTAGAGTTATTGGGTAACGACCGATATTTGAGTAAGTGATATCTGAAGATAGACCTGCCAGAGACATCAGTTCTTTTTGGCATGATCTTAACCAGCAAAAACACAATATGTATTCAACTGCACAATTTATAGAATTTCTGTTTTTGTAGAAATGCCCATACTTCCATCAAAAAGTGAAATTTTTTATTTCCAGAAGCTTGCATGTGATCTATGGCCTTACCTACTAAGTAATTAAACGCTTCAACTTTTTGCAAACATGTATAGACAAAAGGGAATCCTGGTTCTTTGTCTCAGTACTGAGGTGTCATCAAAGTCAACAATTACATACCTAGGGCTTGTCTCTTTTGATAGGAGGACATGTAAGAAGCCAATTGTGTATTTGTTGGTTCTGTTACAAAATCTACAGACTCCAAATCACTTTCTGAGAAGTTCATATAGAATGAGTTAGATCGATTGGCAGCTTCCAGGCAACTCATGCTAGTTGAGTTTCTCATTTGTGTCGCTTCACCAGAAGTGCATGTAGCCAAAGCATGCCACCTACTCGCTATTGATCCAATACCTTGGGCTCTGTGGGATATTTTTGCAGCAGCATTCAAGCAAAGGATCACCCCAACAACCTGAACAATCGAGGAGACCTGGAAAGGGAAGAATGATAAAAAAAAATTAGCGTTGAAAGTAGAGCTTTAGACAAATGCCTCGCTTCCAACAAAAAATGAATCATGACAGCTAATGAAGTACATGAAAATGCACATAAAGAAGTACATTGGACATGCGAATGGAAGGTTGATTACCTCAGTTATGAAAAGATTTACCGGAATTCTCAAACAAGTATGAACAGATTGAGAATTAACAACATTAACCAATGTGATGACCACGATACATGATAAATAATTGCATTTCGGATCAATTTGAAAACTACAATCATATTACATTTGTCTATTAAGAAAGGACGGTCAAAACTTACTGCAAAATCACCACCATTGATGTAAGTAATCAGCCCAGTATAACCAGTTGTCTGGAAGAGAGTCATAAAATGGCTCACAATGACAATTAAGAACAACAGCAGAAGATAGATTCGAAATCTATGGCTAATTTTGGAGAGGTAATAACGTAGACGAACGTGCTCTTGTATCAAAACAAAACAATCAGGCTCCCTTTCCAAGAACTTCACATAGTCATCAAAGTGTATAATCTGTAAGCTGCAGACCAGGTGGAACAAAACACAAGCCGACAAGAAAATTGCAGTGATATAAGTCCATGATGAAACAAAAGCTAATGAAATGGCAGCTGATTGCCACCATGACTCGTGTTGCACATATAAAATGCGAATTATTTCACGTGCAGTCTTCAAAAGGAAACATGGCAGCACCCACAATAATAGCAAGCGAACAGAATCCTACAAAACAAAATAGGGTAAATGTTTTAAGTCCTAAATAAGACGTGGGAATATATTATTAATGAAAGTAAAGAAGTCTTAATCGGAAACCTAGTTTATTAAGTACTTAGGCTTAGGATGATGACCAGGCTAGTAAACTTACCTAGTTTGACTTCACTTTTATTCATTAATTTACTTACTTTTGTGATAAGGTAATCTAGTTTGCCTTCAGTACCTGATCAGGCATACAGAAATATGATCATCCAGGGCTTGCCAATTTCTTTAATTTGATACAGTAAATACTACACCCTTTTCTGAATCAAATATCCGAGGTAGCCCCTCAAATTACATAAATAAGAGTACTTGTCTTTCATCACAAGACTTAAGTTTGGTGTTTGTTTGAAGATGAGAAAGGTTTGTTTCTCTACATTTTACGACAGAGGATGTGGTTACTAAACCATCAATTTCAGCTGGGCTAGGAATGAGTCACAAAACATTCCAGCTTGCAGATCTCAACACATGTTTCAAATTCCTTTATTTTTCTACTGATGCCCCGGAGTGGAAATCATCACAAAGGAACACCAACAATCTACAAATTAGTGCTCCCGGACAATATACTGAAATTAGATCCACATAAACAAGCATATGGTAAGGAAATATGGCATCACAGACATACAGAAATGTGTTGCCTACTTGTAGAGAAATTAAGATTGGCACTCACAGAGATCTTCTTATAATATTGATTACTGAATCGCTCGATATATCCGCTGTAGCGATCGACAAAGAGGAACTTGCGTATTCCGTACTTTCGAAGGTTATGTGAAAGGCAAAGCAAAGATGCAGCAGCTAGAAGAGCTTGAGAAACTAGAATATCAAACTCAAAACTCTTAATTTGAGGATTTTGACAATTAGAGAGCTCCAGCATAACCATAGGAAGCAGAATCCCTAATAGCAAAAAGAAAATCCATGACAGCACAAAGCTTAAAACTGAAGACTGATTGAAACCCAACAAAGTGAGAAATAATTCTAAATTTTGAAGAGTTTTATCTAAATCAGTATCATCATTTCCATTTTCTTGGGATTTGAGCAGGTGAGGAGTTTGTTCTTGTTCTTGGGATTCTGATTCTTGTACATGGACTATGAGGGTCTCATCCATTGGACAAATTCGGATTAATCAACAAACCCAATGAGAAATTGAAGTCAAACCAATAGAGTAGAGTAGATCATTGCAACAAATGATGGGTCGGACAAAAGGTTACGTAACAAGGATTTGTTTAATATACATATATTCATCATTCTTCATTTTTTGCTACAGTAAGGGAAAAGCAAGGTCTTGGTTTTGTACACCTTACTTTGGAAACATCAATTTGAATCCCATTTAGGTGGCAACCAAGTACTCCCTCTGTGTCTCCGTTCCTTTTTATTTCTCAAATTTTAATTTGATATATATATATATTAAAAAAAAAAAAAATTGGTGTATGAATTTATCTTTTTAATCTTATTAACTGATGGGGTTTCAAAATATATATATATATATATATATATATATTATTATTATTTTTATTTTTATTTTTTAATTTAATATGACCACATGGGTCAGGCTTTTATTGAATTAATAAAAACAACTACAACTTCCTACAAAGCTAATAGTAAAGAAGAAACAAAAACAAAAAAAACAAATAAATTTGAAATATCTGGAAAGTCTTTTGAGATAGGTCTGAAATGTTCTCTCATTTCTGCTTATCGATTTGCAAGGATGTGCTCCTTCTGTCGATCCATATTTTGAAGGTATTTGGATCTATTGATAAAGATAAGGTTAGACTAGTTGTAAAAGGTTTTAAACAACTAAAAGACCTAGAATTTTTTGATACATTTTCTCCGGTAACAAGAATTACATCCATAAGAATTTTATATGTTATGGCTGTAATTTTTGATTTGCAAATTTATCAAATGGATGTAAAAACTGTTTTTTTAAATGGAGACCTAAATGAGGAAATTTATATGGATCAATCTGAGTATTTTGTTGAAGCATGCCAAGAAAGCAAAGTATGTAAACTTACTAAATCCATATATGGCTTGAAACAGGCACCTAAGCAATGGCATAAAAAGTTTGATTCTTGCATGATTGAAAATGATTTTAAACAAATGAGTGTGATAAATGCATATATCATAAGTCTTGAAATAATTCACATGTGATTATTTTCTTATATGTTGATGATTTATTGATCTTTGGCTCTAATATAAATGTTATTGATGAAGCTAAATTATTCTTAGAAGCCATTTTGATATGAAAGATTTTGGTGAGGCAAATTTTATTCTTGAAATAAAAATAACAAGAACATGTGAGGGAATTTTCCTTGACCAATCACATTATGTTGAGAAAATTTTGAAAAAATATAATTTTCTTGATTGTAAGCATGTTGTAACTCCTTTTGATTCAAGTGTTCACTTATTTCCTATTGAAAGTGAAAATGATGTGATAAATCAAAAGGAATATGTTAGCATAATTGGAAGTTTGAGATATGTGACTAATTGCACTAAGCCTGATATTGCATATGCAGTAGGAATACTTGGCAGGTTTACAAGCAAGTCAGGTAATGAACATTGACATGCTATAACAAGAGTTATGAGATATTTAATTGGAACAAAAAATTGTGGTTTGTTCTATAAAAAATATCCCGCTGTACTTGAAGGCTTTTGTGATGCAGATTGGAACACTTTATCAGGTGATTCCTGTTCTACCACTAGTTATATTTTTACTTTGGGTGGTGGTGCTATTTGTTGGAGATCAAAAAATCAAACTATAATTGCTAATTCTACCATGGAGGCTGAACTAATTGCTTTAGCTTCAGCTAGTGAGGAAGTGAACTGGTTAAGAGATTTATTGTTTCAAATACCCTATTTTGAAAAATCAATTTCTTCTATTTAATTTATTGTGATAGCATTGCTGCAATTGGTAGAGTTTCAAACCGTTATTACAACGGTAAATCCAGACCTGTAGGGAGGAAACACAGTAATGTAAGATCGTATTTGATAAGTGGTACCATTAATGTTGATTATGTCAAGTCGTGTGATAATCTTGCAGATCCTCTTACTAAAGTCTTAACGAGAGAAAAGGTCTGGAGTACATCGAGGGGGATGGGATTGAAGCCTATAAATCCCTGAGTCATATATGAAGAAACTCAACCTGGAGACTAGAGATCCTATAACCAGGTTTAAAGGGAAAAACTAATCATATGATCGACTTGTTGTGAAAAATGCAATATCTTTTTATTCCCTCCCTATGATGTGAATGCATTATTTCCTATGGTGATTTGTGAAGGTTGAGTTGATAAAACTCTTAATGAATATTTGTAGTCCGTATGGGTGGAGTGTTAAGCTTACAGGAGCACTCTCGACAGATTTCACCTATGTGAGTGTGGAAGTAGGTCGCTTCCTATGAGAATTGAGCTTATTCTCAAAAGCACTCATGACACCAGGATAGCACAAGGCCGTAACGTGCTGACTTAAAGCTCATGTCAACACCTTGATTATTATGTGTGGACAGTGATATTTTATTTCCCTCAAGCAGTCATAGTTCAAGTCTGAGACCACTACGAATCTGGAGTAAAAGTTACTGTTTCACTAAATGAAGGTTCAATGCAGAGCACACCTTTATTATGCATAGTAATCTTCCTTCAGCTAATATACTCTCTTGTCTAATACTAAAATGAGTGAGGGATTGTTGGTCAACATTTTAATATTAATATTTTGTATATTAATTTGTTAAAATTTTGGAGTCAAAGTAGTGCCTTTTGTTGTCAAGTTGTCCGTTGGTGGTGATTAATTTGTCCCAACGGTTTGGACAATTTATTTGGAGCATTACTCCATTTGGAGTAAGTGCTGATGTTACTGACTTTTTCTCTTGCAACATCGTTAGTGGCATCTTGGCCATTAGTTCTCCATATTATTTCTCCATTATCTCATTCTTTATTTCTTCATTATACCTTGTAACCTATGTATCTTCATTATTTACTACCTCATTATCTTCCTATTCATTGCTAGGAAGACTTCCTCAACAATAAATAGTGGTGATCTTCATTTAGTTTGTACACACAAGAAAAATATAAAGTGCATAAAGTTTGTCAAAAAAAAAAGAGTTCTTATTAGTTGAAGGGAGGTGTTCTTTTTGTGGAGCTTTGGACTCAATTCTTGTCCAGAGTTTGTTGAGTTATACTTTGTGATTAGGCTGTTGTATCTTGGAGGGGAAAAGTCAAAAAGGATTACTGCTGGACTGGTGAAAAACATTTGCTGCAGTGGGCTTGAATCTCCTTAAAGAGAGCGAGATATCCGCGCCTCAGCCTTAAGAGATTTTCATTTCTTCATTTTATTTTCAATTGTAATCTTGTAATTTTGTTATCTTATAGTTTCTTACTAACAATAATTTTTATGTATTGTTTGGTTTGATATTGCATTAAAAATAACATGCATTGCATACAAAAATTATTTACAAAGATACCCTCCACTATTATGGCGGGAAAGTTATAAAAAAGTTTTGAGGGACAATTGGGTCTTTAATCATGCGAATGCATGCATTAAAACAAATGCATTGCTAATACCTAAAAATATATGGTATTAGTAATACACACATTAATACACAATAGACCATTATACATAAATTGGAAAAGAGTACCAAACAAGGTCTAGTAATACACAAGGTTAATCCATGCATGTAAAACCGCTATAAATTAATACAGGTGGGACCATGAAATTTTATTATTTTATAGAGATATTATTTAATCGATAAATTAATATTTATTAATTTAAAGGATGATTTGTGATTTAATGAAGGTTAATTTTGATTATATCAAAATTATTGTATCTTACTAATTTATGTATCATATTTATTGATTTTACATAAAAAAAAATATTATACATAAAGTACAACGAATAAATCAAAATCATTATATCTTACTAATTTATGTATCATATTTATTGATTTCACATAAATATTAAATAATTTTCCAGCTCATAGTATTAAATATTGAAGTCATTTTTGATATGGTTTAAAGAAATTTCCTATGTTGCTCATATTTTTTTTTTCCTCACCATCATACATCGAATGTTTTTACTAAAAATACAATGAATAATAATTGATTATTAAGAAACAATGAACATTATGTATTATTTTACAATGAATGATTGAATTATTGAATTTCTTTACAATGAATAGAGATAATTGTCGAGCCCATAATAGAAATATTGAAGGACACAAAATGTTGAATTGTTTTTCTTGCCACCCAACATGACATCCAAAATTCAACCTTGTGATGCTGGGATAATAAGAGCTTTCAAGATGTATTATCCTAACAGATTTTATCGTAGGATATTAGAAGGCTATGAAGTGGGACAAATTGATCCAACAAAGATTAATGTTTTGGATGCTATTAATTTTGCAATCCCTGCTTGGACAACAAATGTTCAGCAAGAGACAATAGCAAATTATTTTCGACACTGTAAAATTAGTCCGGGGGATGCAATCTCAGAGAATTTGAATGAACCCACTTGTGAAAACGTCATTCATGAACTTGAGGTCATGATCAATGACTTCGGTCACCACAGTAAAATGGATGTCAATAACATGTTGGATTATGCGGGTGAAAGTGATACATGTTCAGAGGTGTAGAGCTTAGAAGAAATTGTGGATACCATCAGAAAAAACAATGTTGATAATGAAGTTGAAGATGATACTATACCTTTGGAACCAGTTATGCGTAAGGAAAAACTTATCACATCTAGAACTCTTCACAATTTTATGGTGCAGTTCAAAAAGACAACACCGGAGCTCTTGGATGCAATAAGAAAAGTTAGAGATGTGCTTCAACTAGATTTAAATTTTAAGAAAAAACAGAATACAGTAGAATCATATTTCACTACATTATCTTAGATATATTTGTACTTTTAAAGAATTATAAATTTATGATATTAATGGGACCATATATTTATATAGGGGTCTTCTGGAATTATATTATCTTATTATCTTATCGAAATTGGTGATTCTTTTCATTGGCCCAAGTCTGGACCGGAGAAAAATATTATTTTAGAGAGATTATTAATTATCGAGTATTAGTTTATAGAGGTTTTACTGTATTTTTCCTAATACACTCTACCAAATGACACATAAGGAAATAAGGGTTATATAAATAAACATATATAATAAATTATAAAAGATAGTAACAAAACAAGAGACCAATTGACACGGTATTTTTATACTGATTCTGATCACCAATGTAGTGTCTACTCCAGTCCAGTCTCCTGGATTTACAAAGATTTATTTTAGGGCTTGTTTGGAAAGTCCACCCTGGTAATTAGATTTGATGTAATTGGCGTAATTACATTGTAGGTCATGTTTGGTTGGGTATGTAATTACCTGGTCAGCAGGTAATTGAGTGTAATTGGCAGGGTTAATTACAGTCTCCAATTCACAGAGGGGACTATGAACTGCTGGTACATGGTGTAATTACAAGCTGATTACTTTTTGATTTCTTTAATTTATTTTTTGTTTTAATGTATTTTTCTTTTTATTATTTTAATTTTTTTTATTATTCTAATATTTTCTAAAAATATTTTTTTATATTATTTATATTTCATTTCTTTATTATTCTCAACCTTTAACTTCATGTGATTCCATGCAATTTTTTGTATCTTCTAAAGAAAATCATTAGTATAATTTTGTTAGTATTCTAATTTTTAAATTAAAGTAGAATTCAGTATTGAATAAAGTTATGGACTTATGTTTTCCTTTTCTTTTTAATCATATTTTTGTATGTTATGTTGAAATTTGACATAAGAGTATTATGTTAAATTTTTTATTTTGAATTTAGAACTTATGTTATATTTTCAATTTCTTTTGTTTTAGGAGTATTGACTCGATATTTTACATTACAAGCTATTTTTTTAAGTTAGACTTGATAGACTATCTTTTTGTCAAATGTTTTATAATTTTATGATATTATATATATAATATTAAACTTTTTGTCAAACATACATTTCATGATGTTCATATTGATTATGTACTTTTAATTTTTATGATTAATTTAATTAAAATATATTAAATTAAAAAAGATAAATCAATTATATTTTTATAACATTAGTTAAGAACATGTGTTTATAAATTAATATATTTGAAGAGACAATGTATATCTTAAATATTTAATTTAAAATTATTTATAAAGGCTTTTTAAAATTCAATATAACCTTATGATTACACTTGTGTAACCAAACAATACACTTGTAATTACACTGTAATTATACTCTGGCAAACAAACAGATCAGCATAATTACTAGGCTGTATAATTACTACACTGATAATTATTATCCTAATAATTACACCGATTCCAATTACTGGTGGCTTTCCAAACAGACCCTTAAAGCCTTTGAATGAACCTTGATTACATATTGTTCCACGATGAACTTTGAGAGCTTTCTTCGGACCTGGATGATTCCAGTTCTCTCTATGGTGGTCAAAGCTTTTACTTGTATAGCTATCTAACCTCTCCTTTTCTTTTCTTATCACTAGTCTACTATAATGGATACAGTAATACTATGAGATGGAAGAGTAAATAATATTCTTGTTAGAGTGAAGTTGTGCATCTTTCTTCTTCGATATTGATCTTCATTTATACTACTTTGCTGTTTCATTGTAACACCCCGTTCGTTCGAACGTTGGATATAACTTGTACGTTGTCTAAGACTAAAAGTGTTTAATATGTAAGGAAGGATGTTTTATGAGGAATTTTAATTATACAAAGGTCGTATGCTAAGTGTTGAAGTCAAGAAAGTTTCAAAATAAAAATCGGTAAAAGTTATTGTGATTCTCGTTAAGAAATTCTTTGAAAAGTTTGGTCAAATACCCAATAGTTTTCTACCAATATATGAAGAGTTAGAATTCCCACGGCCTATCAAATCGAAGGTCTACAAGTCTAGCTTCCAACACACTAAATCATTCATCCGAATGACTTCAGAATAGAAAGATAATTGTGTTTTTGTGAGACTGCATAAGGAAGCACATTGAGGTCGGTTCCCCTAGCCCCTAAGTCGGTGATGCTTTATATATATATATATATATATATATATATATATATATATATATATCAATATG
>JAJONR010009127.1:0-51554 GCA_029582245.1 Solanum etuberosum
TATTCTTTTTATTCAGTTTTTAAGCTTTTGTATGCTTGAGTTAGTCTTCCGCTTGTAGTCAGCCAGGATAAGGGTTCGCTTGGGGACCAGCAATGGTTCTCGAGTGCCGGCCACGTCCAGGGTGTAGGCTCGGTTCGTGACATAGGTGGACATAGAAGAATAGAAAGGATATAGGGATTTGTTATAGATTCAAAAAGACATAGTATAGATGTATTACGGGTAGTAAAAGACCCAAATAACCCTGACTTAATACTGCCAGAAGGGTTCTATGGTCCCGACCTACGGTTCGTAATAATTTCTACGGACCGTCCTGGTCAATCGTAGAGCTGAGTAATGGAACCCAAAATTTTAAACAATTCCCACCGACGTCTCATATGAATCGTCACAACTTCTATGATTCGTACATCTCATCGAGAGAACCCAATTACTAAAACAATCTTCCCAGTCCAGCATCCTTTCTACGGGCACTGGTCTACGGCCCGTAGACACTTCTACGACTTGTCCTGTTAAATGGTACACCTTCATCTAGGACTTGACATTTTCAAAAATCCATCTCAGGTTCTACGACTGCCATCCTACAGCCCGTAGAACTTTTTATGGCCTGTAGGTAGGCTCGTAAGAACCTGCACCAACAACTTTTCCTATAGCTTTCTTTCCAAACTAGACTTACCAAATTCTGAGGTGTTGCACTTAGATAAACACACTTAGAAATTAACCTTAATCCTTTCTCAGATTTCCCTAGACCTTACCTTACTCATATTTCATCTAAGATTGGCTTAGCCTAAAAAATTTAAGTCACTACTCCAAAAGTTTTCTGACCCAAATATTTCACCATTGGTTTGTCCATAACAACTGGAAAGGGTCATTACAAGAGATACCAGTTTACCCATCGCTCGTTCCCGAGTGATCAAACAAAAAAAGTTGGGCTAAGTCAGAAAGAGTGTAGTACCTGAATCCTCAAACAAGTGAGGGTACTTGTTCCACATGTCCCTCTTGATTTCCCAAGTAGCTTCCTCAATTGGATGATGCCTCCACTGAACCGTCACTAATCTGATCTCCTTTGTCCTCAATCTCTGGACATTCCAATCAAGAATTGAAATAGGCTCATCTTCGTACTGAAGATCCTTGTCAACCAATATTGAGTGCCCACTTGATAATATAATCTCTATCCTCATGGTATCTCTTTAGCATGGATAGATGGAACACTGGATGAACCCAGGAGAAACTATGTGGTAAAGCTAATATCTAAACCATTGATTCCACACGATAAAGAACCTCAAATGGACCAATAAAATGAGGACTAATTAAGCTTACCCTTGTTGCCGAACCACGTGACTCCTTTCATTAGTGACACCTTTAATATAACCTATTCACCAACCTGAAATTTCATGTCCCTTAACTTGCGATCTGCATAATCTTTAGGTCTGATCTAGGCTGTCAGCAATTTGGTTTGGATACTCCTTACCTTTTGTTGAGCTTCCCATACCAAACCCACACCCACAGCTTTAACATCACCAACCTCAACCCACCCTATGGGCGATCTACATCCCTTCACATAAAGTTCTTCAAAATATGTCATATCTATGTTAGAGTGATAACTGTTATTGTAAGAGAATTCACATAAGGGTAAAAACTGAACCCAATATACCCAAAGTTAGTCACATATGCCATCAACATGTCTACCAACACCTAAATCGTCCTCTTTGACTGACCATTAGTCTGCGGATGAAAAGTTTTGCTGAAAGTTAGTTGAGTGCCCAAATCTTCAGGGAACTTACCTTAGAATTTAGAAGTAAATTGAGTGTCACGGTCTGAAATGATAGAAATGGTAACCCATGCAACCTTACTATCTCAATGACATAAAGCATGGCTAACTATTGTGAATTATAAACAACTTTGAGTGGAATAAAGTGGGCTGATTTGGTCAACTTGTCAAAATTGACCCAAATATTCATACTTCCCCAAGGTCTTAGGAAGTCCCACCATGAAATCCATGACGGTCATTTCCCACTTCCACTCAGGATTGGGCATTATCTGAATTAAACCTATAAGCTTTTGATGTTCATACTTTACTTGCTGACAATTCTGACACTTGGACACAAACTCAACTATGTCCTTCTTCATTCCAGGCCACATATAAAGCCACCTCAAATCTCGATAGATTTTGGTTACACCAAGATGAAATGAATACCGCAAAGAATGAGACTCTATCAACACCTTCTGGATCAATACACAAATCCATCCTCTGAAATTGAGTACCCCACCTACATTGAGTATAGCATCTTGGATCCTCAATCACCACCTTGCTTAGAAGCGTGTTCAAATCTCATCCACCTTTTCTGTCTCAGAATCCTTCTGAGTGAACACGTGCTATAAGCTGCGATGAATAATGAACACCTCACATTGGACCCCATGAAGATAATGACGCCAGATCTTCAGAGCAAATACTACCGCTGCAAACTCTAAATCATTGGTTAGATAGTTCCACTCATGAATCTTCAACTGCATTAAAGCATAGGCTATAAAATTTCTATCCTGCATCAACAAAGGACCCAAACCCGATATGGAACATCACAATAAATGGTAAAATCCTTACCTTCCACCAGTAATGTTAGGATAGGAGTCGTGGTCAAGAGCATTTTGAGCCTTTGGAAGCTCTACTCACACTGGTCATACCATACATAAGGTACCTCTTTCTGGGTCAACCTTGTCAGATGGGTAGCAATCAAATCGAAGTTCTTGACAAGTCTGCAATAATAGCTAGCACGACCCATAAAAATCCTAACCTCTATCATAGAGCTAGGACAGACTCAATTCTTAACTGCCTTAATTTTATAGGGATCTACCATCACCAATTTCCCGAAACTACATGCCCTAAGAAGGCAACCAAAGATAGCCAGAATACACACTTGGAAAATTTAGCATACAATTTTTGTTTCCCTATGATACCCAAAAAGCTTCTAAGGTTATTTGTATGCTCCTTTTTACTCTTGGAATTAATCAAGATATCATCTATAAAAATAATCACAAAGGAATCTAAGAATGTCTTAAACACACCATTCATCAAGCTTATGAAAGTTGTTAACGCATTAGTCAACCCAAATGATATTATAGGAACTCATAATATCTATATTTAGTTCAGAAAGTCGTCTTTAGTATCCAGAGGCGTGATCTTTAATTGATGGTACCCTGACCTCAAGTTAATCTTAGAGAAAATAGAAGCACCCTGCAACTGGTCAAAGAGGCCATCTATGCGATGCAATGGGTACTTGTTCCGAATGGTAATGTAACACCTCAGACTTTGAAAGAGCTAAATTGAGATTCGTACAAGTTACTCTTCAATTATGAGTTTTGGATCAACTTCAAATGAAAATAACTTTCAGAACAGGATGAGTTAGGTGGCCCATGAGATACCAAATCGAAAGTCGTTGAGTCCTCTTTCCAACGCCGCCGAGTTTGCTAAATTTTGAGTTTGGATGAAAGAGATATGCTCATTTGAGTGCAGCATGTTTGGTTAAGGAAATTCATCCATTTTAAGAAAGGGTATTTTGGACTTTTCCTTACCCCACTAGCCTAGCATGTTTTTTCACCCTTTTAGGGGTCTAAACTGATTGGAATCAGTTTTAGTCATTCCAAAAGAGCTTAGGGTTTTTTAGAGAGAAGTTCAAAAGGAGAAAAAGAAGAACGTTCAAGATTCTTGCAAGCTTTGAGGATTTTCGCCAAGAACTTAGTTCTTTCGATGTATGTAAGTTTTCATAGTGCTGGGTTTGTTCACCCTCACGCCAATCATAAGTTTCCTTTATGAATTCATCCATGAGATTGTGTATATTGAGATTCTTGATGAGGTTCTTGAGGTTTTGTGCTTCATTCTTTAACAATGGAGTCTTGTTGAGTTCTTGAGGTGGGGGTCTTAAGAATGAGTGTTGTTCTTGAGGGATTTTGAGTGGGTTTTCTATTTTTTGTGTTGAGTTTATAAATCCAAACGAGTTTGGGGGTGGATCATTCGATTCTAGATGAGTTAGGCCTTAAATTGGAGCAAGAAAATTAGTCAAAATCTTGGCAGGGGCATGGGGCGATGCGCCACCATAGCGCCAGAACTACTGCCCAGTAGTTTTTGGCCTGGCGCGGCACACCACTTAGTGCACCCTAAACACTGTTCAGTAGTTTTGGGGCTGGCACCCCGCGCCACTCAGTGCGCCAGGGTCGCCATGTCCCCTACCCTTCCGTCCTTCTTTCCGTGTGTGTTACCTCGAATCGTACCTATGTTCTCTCCTTGATTTACACACTTAAATCTTCATTTATCATTAAGCAATCCTATATATCATTATCATGACTCTTGAATTCACATTCCAAATTCAAGTTAAAGTTAATAGGAAAGTTCGAGAAAGTCCTTTTGAGTCATTTTGAGAAGTCTTTTGTAATCATTTATGAATTGTTTTGAGAATTGAGTAAATGAGTATGAAAATGAGGAGAGTTGAGTTTCATATTTCAAAATGAGTATAAGGGAACTAAGTATTCCCAAGTGAAAATACTTTTACATTTAAAATAAGAGGAAACCTTGATTTCTAAACGAGTTATGAGGAGTTTTGAGCATTATCTCTTTTAAGAGAATCTTTTGAGTAAAAACCTCAAGTTGAGGATGAGTTATGTTTTTAACATATGAGCATGAGCTATATACATCATTGGGAGTAGTATTGAGCACCGATATGGAGATAAGTTCAGACAACTCAAAATCCTCATAAACCATGTATGCCAACATGGCTAAACGATCATACTTTTTAGATGATTCCTTATTGTTTTAAGCATAACTTAGTGGATCCACTTAGTTGAGGATGTTCTATACCCCGGCAAGGTATATGACAGTTCTGGCAGTGTGGGCGAGATGTTGTATCATCACGTAGCTCATAGTGATGGTTGTCGGTTAGAGAATCTCCCAAATAAGAGTAAAGAGTTTATTATTGTATTTCTATAAACATTGAGTTACTATCTACTGTTTTAAAAGCTTTATATATATATATTGCATATTTTATTGTTGCTTTCATATTGAGTTGAGTATCCTTGAGTTGAGTTGAGTTGAACTGAGTTGAGTTGAGTTGAGTTGAGTTGAGACGAGGTGAGACTGTCTTCCTTTCTACCAGTTCAAGCTTATATATTATGTTTCAGTGTTTCCCCTTGCATGCTCGTACATTCAATGTACTGATGCCATTTGACCTGCATCTTTTCATGATGCAAATACAGGTATTCAGGGTTATCAACAGGCGCTCCGTTGATACCACTTGCAGTCTCAGTTAGCTTTGGTGAGCCTCACTGCTTCCGGAGGGTTCCACATTTACTTTCCAGTTTGTTAGGATATCGTGGGTCTTGTCCCGACTTTCATCATGGTATTTTAGAGGCTCATAGACAGTAGTAGTTGAGGCATCTTTTTCCATCTTCTTTGTGATGTTTTAAAGACTGGAGTTGAACAGTTATGTTATTGAGTATGTCAGAGTGTACTGAGTTAAATTATTTTTAGTAATGATATCTATATGAGTTGAGTTGCATTTGAGGTTTCTATGTTCTTGATTTAGTCTTCCGCTGAGTAATGAGCTAGGCAAAGGGTTCGCTTGGGACCAACAATGGTTCTCGAGTGCCGGCCACGTTCAGGATGTAGACTCGGGGAGTGACAGGTAACATTATTCAACTATCTATAATTTATGAACATCCTCATGCTACCATAGTTCTTCTTCACAAACAATATTGGAGCAGAAGCATTAGGAGGAATGAAACCCTTGTAAAAAAAGTTCCTGAAGCTGAGTCTTGAGTTCCGTCAACTCTGTCGGAGCCATGCGATAGGGAGAAATAGATAATAGGCGAGTGTTTGACTCTAAATCAATACAAAAGTCAATGTTCCGATCCAGAGGCATATCAGGCAGACCGTAGGAAATAACTCCTGAAATACCGAAACTATGGGGATTGACTCAATGAAAGGGGACTCTGCACTAACTTCCTGGAGATGAGACAAATAGGTCAAACAACCCTTTCCCTCTAGCTTGCTAGCCTGAAGGAGGATATAATCTTTACTGTCTTAAACTTGTACACCTATTCCCATTTAATCTTTCCCTATCTGAATCTCTAGAAATAGTCTTAAAAGTTAAAATTTAGCACACCATAATGAGTGGATATACAATTCATACCTAAGATGATGTCAAAATCAATCATATTCAATATGACCAAATCTACCCAAGTCTGATAACCCACACACATCACAGAGCAAGAACGGTACACATGAGTCACTATCATATACTTTCCACCTATATAGAAACATGAATAGGGGAATCAAGAATACCACATATCAAGTGAAAACTGAAAGCAAATTTGACAGATTTCTAGGAATAGGTAGAACCCGGGTCAATTAAAACAGCATCCATCTAGTCATAAACAAGAATAGTACATAGGTCGCCCTTTCTTCTCCCAAAATGAAGTTGCAGAATAATGAGTGATTTTGAGACTTTTCCCTCATTGATTCGTGACTGGCCTGTTATAGCAACCACCAACCCACCATAGTTGCTTGCATGGAGACATAAACTCATAAATCCTCCCCAAAGCTCTCATTTTGCAACACACATTCGAACCTTGGAATTCAAAACTAACCCTTCCACGACAAGTTTGATATCGGGAATTCTACTCACCCGAATTCACTTTCGAGAAGCCCTATAGACTCCTTAATGTATTAGCTAATGGAAAACTCAATCCACACTTAGACATCAACCCTAATCCTTTCCTGGATTTCCCTAGACCTTACCTTACTTAGATTTCATCTAAAAACTGGCCTCGTCTAAAATTTTCAAGTCACTACTCATAAAGTTTTCTGACTCAAAGCTTTCATCAATGGTCTACCCATAAAAATTGGAAAGGGTCGTTACAATACTAAACTATATAAGTGTAGTACCAAATAACAACATAATTTAACTCAATTCAATCCAATCCAATTTATTTAAATTCTAGTAATTGTTAACCCAATAAATATTAATTTTAGCCAAAAATCAACTCCAAACTAGCCCAATTTTAAACTCCAATTTAACCAGACGCCTATCCTAATAAACCCGATCCAATTTCCCTTTTAAAACCCATTTGTACAAACCTCTCCATCCAAAGGCTCAAAACCTTTATTCACTTAATATATAATCTACAAGACCTACCTTAATCCTTTTCTCCGCCCCCAATTTTTCACATGCTCTTCCCTCTTAACTCAGGAACCCTAGCACCTGAATCCTTTCTCTTCTCTTCCCTCCTTAAAGTCCGACGACATCGCCAATTACAGACAACGAAATTTCTCTATATCCATTTTATTCACTCACTATGGTAAGATTTTGATGAAGAGACAGTAAGAGCGAAAGAAATTTGAAGAATTTTTTATTTATCAAATCGGAATAAATTTGAGGAGAATAACTTCAAATGGGTAATGTCCTTCTTTTCTTACTATTTTTGCTTCGATATTCTCTATTGATTTTGAAGTCTATATCTTTTTCTTTCGTGTATAACTCATTACGCCTTTGTTAGTTCTCCATGTCGTTATTCTTTTAAATTCTGTTTACAAGATAAAAAATAGAGAGAATCACTGAATTTTTTTATTTTTTTTCAAATCCAAAAACCCTAGTATGTCAAATGCTCTAGTTATGCGAAGTATATTTGACACTTCTATTTTTTTTCCTTTTAAACTATCATTAATGTTTTGTTATTCCTCGAATCTTTTAGTAATTACATTTTTCATGTTTTCATTCCACGTTTTCTTGTTATATTATAAATATATTGGAACCCTCTTATAATTTAAAGGTGAATTTTTAAGTATTATTTTAACTCCAAAGAAATCTCTCTGTTATATTAGTTCCTCTATTACGATATTATTTCTGTTTTGTTGGTTGTAAGCCAAAGCAAAATATAATGTTTCAAGCTTGTTATCCAATTCAATAAGATATTACTTGTAACCCTTGAAGTTCTTCATTTTCTTGGTGCGTCAACTTCGAATTTTAATTTACTGTTTGTATGCTATTGGAATGGACTGGTTGATTCTGAGTGTTGGTGACATCAAGTTTCTCTGGTCCTCTTATTATTAACATGCTACTCTTTGACAGGTTAGCCTCTTTCGATGCAGTTTCTTTTATTCATGTGTAGCTCTGTCTAAAATAATTGTAGCTCCATATAAAATAGTAGAAATTAAATTAGCATTCTTCAAATGTCATAAGCATTCTATGACAAAAGAAATATACAAGATCAATTTTCTTCTCTATCCTTTTCTATATTTTCAAAATTTTATTATATACTTGGCTTTTTAGAATTTAGTCAAACTTTGATGCATTGATATACGATCATCAATAATTTAAGTATCGGCAATTAGATCAAATTTGAATTCATATGTTGGATGTGACATCTCTGTAATCTAACTTATTTTTGAAATCTTAACCTCCACTAAAGCATGTTATAAATAATAATAGTACTCAAATATTAGAAGTCATACAGTCTGGTATATGCACATCTGACTATCCTAAATGAAGGAAGCTTGTATTTGTCCAATATTATATTTTGGAATAAAAAATTTACTTTATTTGTTTCCTTGAATCACTAACGTTCATACTTTTTGGTGTCTATATGTCTTGTATATCACAATTAAAACTAAATTTATGTTTGGGACATACATTATAATTTAATTAGTCATAACTTCGAATGCCTGCCTTAGTGTATCTCACTCTAATGTTGTTCATTAAGTAGCCATAATTTTCTCAGAATTGATGTATCTAAAATGTGGTAATTACACATGTAAGTCTAAATGTGATAAAAATCTACCTTTTGTGGCTTTGTCCACTCCCTTAGATATCTGAGTACTTCAATTTATGAATTTGTAAATATTAGAATGTCTATAGGATGTATTGTTCAACAACTTTCCTTTTTTCCATGTGTTTATTCACATTTTACTTGAACAATAGCTATAAGAATTGTTTTCTCTCAAATCCGTCAACTTGAGTATGTTTTGTATATATGTTTATAAATATGTTTTCACTTAGGATCTTCATACATCATTTGTTAAAGTCTTGAAATTGACATCGTTGCCTGACACATGTGTCTGTGCTTGTTTTATGGGGACTAGACATATCATGGTTGGGTTATGTCGTTAGAATAGTTCACTTGGGATTCAAAGAAAAACCACTAGACTAACTCGGCTTGCAAAATCATTTTTAGTTATGGGATCTTTAATTATGTACATTCATTTTAATTTGTAATATTTATGTATAAAAATTGGGCATAGTGAAAGAAGAAGTTGCTAGGGTGAACTTTACTTACTCTTTGCTTCTTCTTCTTTTGTGTTTTTGCCTTCCTCTAAATAGCATGATCAATTTAGTAATACTCCACTATTAGAAACTATGTCTAAAGGAACTTAATAATAAATTAAAGCATGTTTAAATACTTAATCGATCTAATTTTATTTAGAGGTTTACATGAAATCATTATGCGTTAATTATTCTTCTCTGCTATTTATTTTGTTTGGCGCTAGTAACGATCTATTAAGCAGTCTAAAATTTATTTAGTCTAGACACAAATTCAAATAGTAAGTCAAATGGCTCCTGGATATTAAGTTTTGAGACAGGTAGACAAATTAAGACGCGATTATAATTTTTTATTTCTTTCGGTACGCCTTTATGATTAATAACTAAATCAACTTAGTGTTTGTATAGTATGAACTGATAGATTATTGCATACTAAATAATATGACATCCCTCAAGTTGGTTGTGAAATATTATTTAAGTTGTAGAGGATGATTTTGTTAGATTAAAATAACTCCTCCTCTTTATATATTCCTCCTCATTAAGAGAACGATCTACATGATACACTTATAACCTGATATTCACTGCCTATTAGCTAAAAGTTTTTTCAAGACTTTATAGAGAGTTAAGTGATCACTCTTAACCTATCATATTTTTCAAATTTATCAGCTTCTCCCTGGCCTCAATTGTTGAAAAATCTTTAAGATTGACATGGCTACTAGAAATCAAACTAGATGTTGTTATGCTAAGGTGAAGGTGGACTTGTTGGGGGAATTCCTAAAGAGAAAAAATGAAGGAATAAAAAAGCAAAGTACAAGAGAGGTCATATATACATGAGTAAAAAAAATCAAATGTGATTATATCCCAAAGTATTGCAAAAACTGCAAATCAAGAACATAATGAGGTTGAATATTTTATTATACATCCAGAGTTATATCCAAATGAATTGGAAGAAGAAGAAACACAGGATGATAAGAAAAGAAAAGAAAACCTAAAAGAGACACCCACAGATAATTCAGATGTAGTAAAAAACACCAACACAAGTATAGAACAAAAGGAAAAAGCCAATATTGATCAGATAAACGAAGGAAAGAAGACACACACAAATACATTCAAGGAACAAAAACAAAAAAATGGGTATAGAAGAGGTAAACAGTACTATAGAGTATGAAAGGAAGAAAACAATTGACATCCAAAACCACCCGAAGACGATCAATAAATTATTTGCACTTAATTTGATTCCTCGGTGCACCAAAATTTTGAGTACTTACATCGAACACCAAATCGAAGAAACAATTTTTAAAAAAAGAACACCTATATCAAAAAAAAAAAAAAAAAGTGAAACCAATGAACCGAATTAGTTCAGTTTAATTCAAATTTTCAATTTTTGGATATTTATGCCCACACCTGCATAATATCATACCAAATAACACTTATAGAAGAATGTAAAATTACAAGATATGACCAAAAAACATATTGAGCACATAAGAGATATAAAAGAGGAGGATAACATTGAAGAGGACATTTAGCAAATAGGTAAGGCTAGTGATTTATCACCAAAATAATTAGGTAAGGCTAGTGATTTATCACCAAAATAAATTATCAATCTCAAAAGTGTGAATAAGAAGGAAAAAGGTAATACCCTTCCTCTACAGGTGACTACAAAAAGCAATAAGGCCAGACCAAACAATATTGATCAATGATTGATATTTTCTAGAATATAATAGTTGTTAACACTCGAAGCTCTTTTGAGAAGTTAATAAAATTTACTAGAAGACATCAATACTCGTACATAGTTTAAAAAGATTTGGTCTACAACATATCATAGCTAATAGTGTTGTAAAGATTTGATTGTTTTAGAGTGAGGACTAGATATAATAGATTACAACAACCACAACTTAACATGTGATCTTAAAATTCAAACACACAGGGTTCAACAAGATGTCATGATTTCTATAGTCAACTTTAAATGACCATAGGTCTCTAAATATTAAAAGTTAGGTGACTCATGACCTGTCAAATAAATTTATATAAGTCTTCTTTCTAATGCCACTAAGTTTGCGTCAATATGAGTTCAGTGTAAAAAAATTATGATCATTTTACCAAAGACGCTCCAATCTGAGATTTTGCTTCAGGTCATACGAACTGACCACCACTAATTGTGGAAGCAACCATGAGCCGTGGATTCAGCTCGTGGATTGGGATCAGAGATTGAAAATTTGTATCTGAAATCCATTGATTCAGTTCACGAGCCGTGGATCATCCTATGCTTATGAGTCGTAAAAGGTCCGTAAATCATGTATATCACATGTGTGTCAGTTGTATATCAATTTTTTCAGATTTCATAAAAACATTATTTTGAGTTTTTTTTTCCACTTCCATCCCTTGGTTGACCCCAACAACCTCCAAAAGATCTCTTCAACTCTACTAAGTCTTGGTAAGTCTTCTTCATGAGCTTTCAACATAAATCCTAGAACTCTTATAAGATTCTAACATCAAATTCTCTTCCTATCTCTAGTGAAAATAAGAACTCAATTCTAGGGTTCAAAACTTGACTTTTGAGCAAGTCCATCAAAAGTTCTTCCTTCTAAATCAAGGTAAGCATACTCTCAATTTTTTTTAGTGATTCTAATATATAGTTATATATCCTAAGAAAGAATCTACCATCAAAACATAGGATTTTCAAGAAATGAATCCAAAAATTTAAAGAAAGGATTTCTTGATTATTCGTCATCAAGTTAGGATTCTTTTTCAATATTTGTGGAGCGTTTAGGTATGTAAGACTATCATAATGAGAAAATAATGCTTTCTTACGCCCAACATCTACAATTTCAGTTAATAAGATCAAATATAGCATTTTTACCCTAAAGTCCATGATTTCGAATTCACTCTATTTTTCTATTGTTGATTCTTGATTTTATTATCGAAATTATGGTACTTCAAAATATTGATGATCTTTGATTTATGGTTCATGCTTATTATACCACATGGACCCTTTCTAGCTAAAAGTTACTTCAAAACATTGTCATAGAAATTCTTATGCACTATTTTCGTAAGTAAAGTAAGTTTCAAAATTTTAAAGAAGTCTTTTAAGAAAGTATATTTTGATTCAAGTACATTATTTTAGAAAAGTTTCAAGAAAGTATATTTTTGCATCAAGTTGCATATTTTTCAGAAAGAAAGTATAAACAATTTCTTAAAGAAAACATATTCAACTTTAAAGAAAGCATATCTCAAATTTGAGAAAGCATAATCAGATTTTTAGAAAAACTTAGTCAAGTGTCTTAAAGTTCAGTTCAATTCTAAAGAAGTATTATAGAACATAGACTTAAAGTATCAGAAGTGGAACCTTTTCCCTAAATGACATATCATATAGTTACTGAATATTATTGCATTATTTTGGGACTAGTATTGAGCATCGAGTTGGGTAAGGATTCAGATAATTCAAACTCCATAACTATGCCGCTAGTGTAGGATAGTTTTATGTTGTTGATTCAAGCAACTCCTTAGAAAGACTCTGGTAAGGGCTCAAAGATTGGATCCATTAGTTCAGTTCGTCTTTTACTCTGACAAGGTATAGTCTGACTTTAGCAACATGAGCAAGACGTATAATCACGATGCTCAAAATGATGGTTGTCGGTTAGAGAAACTCCCTAAGAAACGTACAGTCATTTTATTTTTTAGTATTTGCTATTATTGTATATATTCAATTTTTAATTGTTGTTATTAGAGCGCACATGCATGTTTTACTATTCTGTTGACCTTGTTTCAATCTATGTTTACTTATTTAAGCTCAGTATGTTTAGTTTTAGACACTTGTTTTACTCAACTATTTTACATACTATATATTTCATGTACTGACGCTATTCGACGCTACATTGTTTTATGATGCACATTCAGATACTCATGACAACAGGCAGATCATTAAGAATGATTTCATCGAACTTTGGTAAGACCTCCTTACTTTCAGAGGGCTCTAATTTATCTTGAGTATTAGTAGTTGGTATATATTGTTAGCAGACTTTGTAGCAACATCCAATCCAACACCATAAAGAAAGAGAACGAACAAAGAGCACGAAATATTCAATTCCAACTTCCACTCAATTGAAACATTTCAAAAGAATAACTCAAAGCATCTTCTCACCATTAGTTCGTACTTCATAGTACGCAATTACTAAAACAAGCAACTAATAAAGGAGCTAACGACTTTCGAGAGCAAGCCCATTGTATAAGCTCAGAGTATTTAAGTGCATCCTTCTCACATCAATCCAAGCCAATGGCTTGTCAAGAAAAATACTCGAGTATTCGAATCTCATTTCCTCCAGTACCAAAATGGACAGACAGACGAAATCACATGAGAAGAACCTCTTAGTGGAGTCCAATCCCCAGGAAGACTGTATAGCACTTCTTAGTAATTGATATGGATTCCTCTAATTTGGTAAGACCTCCTTACTTTCAGAGGGCTCTAAGTTATCTTGAGTATTAGTAGTTGGTATATATTGTTATCAGAGTATTCAAGTAGTCTGGATCTTGTCATGATAACCTATCTTCGGTATGTTAAAGGTTACATAGATGAGTCAGTCTAGTTATAATTTCCAGCATTGTTTTACAAACACATATATATTATTCAGATTTTCAGATCTCTAAATAAAGTATTTGAGTCGTTTCTAACGTTCTTGCATGCTCATATTTTAAAAGACCCGATCCGATGTATATAAAAATAAAAATAAACCCAAATTCCCTTCTTTTCTTTGTGAGAAGAAAGAAGCAAATTTGAGGTTTTTCTCTTTGTTTATGCCAGGTGGATTGGTTAAAAAATTAACAGACTAGTTAAAAAAAATCACGTAGCTTTTCTTAATTTAAAAAGACAAGATAAACATTTTTTAAAATTACAAAAAAATACAGATCAATTAGAAAAAGGGAAAATTGCGCGGTTAAGCAAACTTATACTACTTAATTACTCATCATAGCTATAGTTTGCTATAATTACCACCCGCGACTAACATTATACATTAATTACATGGGCTGACTTCGAGTTCGTATAATTAGCCACGTTTGTATATGTATAATTCACCAGAATATACAAATACATATGTATAATATACAATTATCTAACCGATATACATATACAATTCACCTCTCTCCCACTCTCGCTAGCCTCTCTCCTCCCTCTCCCAATCTCGCTCGCCTCTCTCCTCCCTCTCCCAATCTCGCTTGCCATATATACAAATGCATATGTATAATATACAATTTGCTAACCGATATACATATACAATTTGCCTCTCTCCCACTCTCTGCCCTCTCTCACTCGCCTCGCTCATCCCTCTCCCAATATCGCTCGCCTCTCTCCTCCCTCTCCCAATCTCGCTCTCCTTCCTCTCCCTATCTCGCTTGCCATATATACAAATATATATGTATAATATACAATTATCTAACCGATATACATATACAATTCACCTTTCTCCCACTCTTTTCCCTCTCTTTCTCGCCTCTCTCTCCCAGTCTCGCTCGCCTCTCTCCTCTCTCTCCCAGTCTCGCTCGCCTCTCTCCTCCCTATAACATGTAGCTACGAATTGTAATTATCAAACTATAGCTATGGAGAGTAATTAGGCTATTTTTGAGTGGCTATATATATGTGAAAGTTCCTCCTAAAAAAATGACATATTTGCAATGTTTCCTACATAACATGTTATCAACACACGACCAAATGATGTGGTGCAGTGGATAAGACTGCTTCTCCCTTAATTAGAGGTCTCGGGTTCAATTCGTAAATATGGAAAAATCCTTGGTAGGAGCACTTCTCTCAAATAAGACCCTACACGACCCAAATTCGAAATAGTTGGACTCCAATAAAAATACTTGAAAGTTGAAATTGGTGGTTCTTAATTCTTTCTGGGGCTAAACTAAACAGGGAAGAGGTTACAGGGACGAAAAAAGGAAATAATAGAAAGACCGAAACTGGAACTCTTCAATCTTCACAATCCCAAAGCCCTTTTTTTTAATTATAAAAGCACTTTAGAAAAATGCTAAGCTGAAATTTCATTCATCTATCAATCGAAGAGTCACGAAGCTCAAAAACCTACTCAGGAGAATTTGATTTTTCGAGAGTGTTCTTGTTCTCTTTCTACATTTTTCGATATACATGTAGCTTTGCCTAGTTCATCTGGTTGATTCCTCTACTTGCGATCAGGTAAAAACCCTAATTCTCTTACTTGTCTCCAAAATTCTCATGTGTCACCGCTGTTTTTTGTTTTATTAACCCTTTTTCTGTGAAAAAAAATTGATCTTTGCTAGTTGGAACCATCAGTGGCTTGTAATTGGAGTAGAATGTAACTGATGATAGATTTGTCATTAATATTTAGCTTCATTTGGAAACCTAACTATGGTTGTTATAAATAGGGTTCTTCTTTCCTTGCCCTTTTTGGGTGTAGAGTGATTCTAGAATGACTAGTTTCTTGTTTAAGAATGGAAATTGGTGGTAGGTTATGGGCTTTACTGTGTAATTAAACATTAGAGGAAGGATTTATGAGGAGGAGTGATGATGATGACTTGTGTAGAAGAGGGTCAAATTGAATTTTTTACCTAAAAGTTTAGTTTGGTTTAGAAGGGACTGGATTCTTTTTCCTGGAAAATTTCTGAATTGAAGGTTGAAAGTTAAAATTGGAGAGGTTAGGGGGAGGGGTTTGGTGGTGGTTTCCTCCCTTGTCTGGAATTCCTTGGTTCGACCGCCACATTGGTGTACTTGTTGCTTACACTCTGTTGTTACTGATGAATCCATAGCAATCACTAAGAACTGCTGTTCAGTCTTCCTGGGGAGTGGACTCCACTAAGAGGTTCTTCTCATGTGATTTCGCCTGTCTGTCCACTTTGGTACTGGAGGAAATGAGATTCGAATACTCGAGTATTTTTCTTGACAAGCCATTGGCCTGGTTGGATATGAGAAGGATTAACTTAAGTACCTGAGCTTATACAATGGGCTTGCTCTCGAAAGCCGTTAGCTCCTTTATTAGTTGCTTGTTTTAGTAATTGTGTACTATGAAGTACGAACTAATGGTGACAAGATGCTTTGAGTTATTCTTTTGAAATTTTGCAATTGGGTGGAAGTTGGAATTGAATATTTCGTGCTCTTTGTTTGCTCTCTTTCTTTATGGTGTTGGATTGGATGTTGCTACAAAGTCATGGGGGTTTTGATATTAGTTATGATTTTCTAGATTTTACTTTGCAATTCTGTGTAGTTTGAGCAAGAAGATGACCAATCCAAATAATGTTGAGCTGGAGGCAGCAAAGTTTCTGCATAAGCTTATTCAAGAGTCTAAGGATGAGCCGACTAAATTGGCTACAAAGCTTTATGTGGTGTGTAAACATCTCTTATGTTTTATGTTTTCCAAAATTCTAGTTATTTACCTGTATTAAGTTGTACTACTCATGACTCAGATTTTACAACATATGAGATCCAGCGGGAAGGAGAGTTCAATGCCTTATCAAGTAATATCAAGGTATAGCGTCTTAAACTCCATCCATATATTTAGAGCATCATAGAATTTATTGCATATTTCCCGCCTTTTATGGTCCCTACCCCTTTGTCAATCATCATTCTGTTCAATAATTGTTTTTTCAATCATTATATTATTGTACTTTCTAGCTACGATGGGAAAGTATAACTGTCACAGTATAATGGTAGTTGCCCATGATACTATGCCTCTTGGATTAACAAAAGTGCATCCTAGTGCTGTGGTTGGCTGGCTGACGCTAGAAGCTACTAAATATTGATTGTGATATAGTTCAGAGTTCTCGATACTCATCTCTGACATGCTGTACTGTTACAGTTTTCTTGACTTCCCTAATTTCTCTTTTGTTGATTCAAGGGCTATGGAGACTGTCGTCAAGCAACATGGTCTTGACATTGAGGCTTTAATGTCCTCGCGTCTTCCTGTGTCTGCTGCAGCACAAGCAGGAGAAGCTGCATCATCACAAGTAGCTGGTAGAATGATACTTGTTGCACTTTAATGCACTTCACTAATATGTATTGGCAAGAAGTCCAAGCCATGTCTTGCTGGCTATTTTTATATTTTACGAATCGAGTGTTATTGCAGGATCTTCACAGAGGCCAGGGGTTACTAGAGACTCTAAAGCAAATTTTATGGGAAATGAGATGGTTAAACCAGATGCATATACTTCAAGCAGTGCAGTTGGCGGTCCAAGCGGCAGCGGACATGGTATTTATCAAGCATCTGCACCCCACATAAGTGGTAAGCACAATGATTTGTCTGCTAACTTGCAACTTGCAAGCATGGCAAATCATTCATATTGTCTAGTGTTGGAAACTAAAATATTCACCGAACAAAAAAGAAGATTACAATTTGATAAAACATATGTAGATGGCCAATATGCATTTGGAACTGTGCATTTTCTACATAAAATTTAGGAAGGAGAAGAAAATGAAACAACAGATAACCATGTCTTGTCGCCAAAGGTTTGTAGTAGCTTGCTTCGTAAGCAATTTAATGCTATTTCTTGATCATGTTATTAAACCACTTTGATGTATGACACAATATCAAGTAACAGTCCTACTCCCAAACGATGGCTTGGTGGTCAAAAAGTTGGGGTACAACTTCGAGAACCACAAAATGAATATTAGAAATGCAACACTAGTTGAATTCTTCCTATATGTCTAAGCTTTGGTGGATGGAGTTACTAGATACTTATGTTGTGGGAGGTAGCATGTATTTTTGTGGATTAGTTGATGTGTAGTGGTGTACGCAAGTGTGAACACATCTTTTACTCAAAAAAATCAGGGTGGCTTGCTATTGAAGCCTTGATTTTGTAGATAAATTGGAACTTGAGAGTCAACAATATTTAAGTTGTTGGACGGGTTCCTATTTTGCATAAGGAGTGAGTGAGTGCAGCACCCACGGGTGTGGTTAACGAAGTGGGAGGAGAACCAAGAGGTCTTAGGCTCAAATCCTAGCGGAGACGAAAACACTAGGTGATTTCTTTTCATCTGTCTGAATCTTGGTGGTGGACAGAGTTACCTGATATTTGATGTTGGCGGGGGGTAGCAGGTATCCATGGAGTTAGTCGGGGTGTGCATAAGCTGGCCTGTACACCACGGTTAAAAAAAACTAGAGCGAGTGAATGCAAGTTAACCATATTTTTGAGGGTTTGATTTTTTTTATTAGTTTTTTTAAATGTTGGGGAATTCCCGATAATATAAGTGGTATACCAAAAAGTAGAGAAACCTAGGTTAAAATGTGGTTTTCCACAAAAGACCTTTTACCTATCTATTTATTAAAAAGTGCCACTCAATCATTAATCCAAAAAAGAATCTCATAGTACTCTAAAATGAAATTAGAGACATGATATTTCCACATGTACAAAAACATTTTCGATCACTTAACAATCTCTCCTATTCGTCTTCCTTCATATTACCCACATAAGAGCTAGTGGGGATATCTGTTGTGCCCAGAGTCTTCTCTCCTTTCTAAAAACCTAGCTACATAATGCCAATTTTATTGTAGTTGGAATGACCTACTGTATTCTAAACCAATTCAGAACTTCCACCAAATGTAGTAGCTACTTGACAATGTAATAAGAGGCGATCTACATCTTCTCTTGAACATCTATACATTTAGCACCAACTGACACATATGTGATCTTCCTCTTCCTTCCTTTTATGTCAAGTACACAAAGAAGCACACTCTTTTGGTCACTCTGGTAGCCAAATCGTGAGATGCAGGAACACCATTTCATCCTGCACGATCTCACCAATAGTTTTTGGTAGTATGATTCGACTGAGAATTGTCCATCTCTCCCCATCTCCCTCATCTCATGCATTTGCAATGTGTTCCTGTTTATATGGTAATCCTACTAGGTTCTGCTATTGACTCATTTCCCAAATATTGTAAGTTTCTCTTAAATGTGAGATCCCAATGTAACAAAAAAAAGAAAAGCACCCGTCATGTACTTGCACCACCAATACTATCTTGCTCGAGACTCTTTATACTTATACATTAGGCAAGTAATTTTCAGCATGTTCTCTCTACACCACCTATCACGCAAAAGCTTATTTTGCTTCAGTAACATGGCCGCTGAAGTCTTTGCATTCCTTCATAAATGCACCTCCAAAGTCTATGCCCGAATGGAAATCTTTGCATCCCTCTGTGCATCTTATGGACAATTTTGTAGAGAGGAACAAAGCTTGCTTTGGAGGGAAGGTTACTCACATTAGTTTAATAAATAGTTTGAATCAGTAGATGGATTTATTGGATATGCTTGGAAGAAGAGTGTAGGAGGCTGCCTTTTGTTTTATGGTGTTATTGTTTCTTCTCCTGTACCATCTTGGTACCATTTAATAAAATCTCTTACCATATCAAAAAGAAAGGTTACGCCTGAATGGAAAGTTGATCTTTCTAGTCCTCCATTCCCCCTTGGCACTTGACAGCACCATACTTTTCTGCCATCGCTTCCCTTAAAAACGTGCTCCTCCATCCCAAATCTTCATGTCCATTTTTCTAGCAGAACTTTGTTGAACTCCTCGAGGTCTTTCACTCTGAGTCACTCAAGCCCATCCCACTTTTTCGGGGACGTGACAGCTTCTAATCAGTTATCTTACTATAAGCATATTGCCTGGTTCCATATGTTTCATCCCAAAGGAAATTTCTCCGGAGTGTTTCTAGAGTTTTACTTAATTTGACTGGAATCCTGAACCTGATCTTGAATTTGACATTGGTTAATGATGCGGGGTGGGGGGTTTCTTTTTTCATCAATGCTAGCCCAGTTGAAACTTGTTCATGCCCAATCCCGATGGGCCCTTGACTTACCCCTATCTTAACCTTTATAATCCACCCGTCTTCCCCAGTCCTTTTAATCTTACATAATAACAAATAAAGTTAAAAGAAAGTTAGCTCTTTATTTCTTTATCTCACCCTTCTTTTTTTTTTTTTTTTGATTTTCATTTTGACGAGTACTCTTTCGCTTTCGTGAATGTTTGTTATGTCATTAGCACTGGCCATTCTAAGTGTAGGAGCAATGTTGATATCGCCTGTTGAGCTGAGTGCAAAATTTCCCCTATCAGGAGACATGAAAACTAGTTGTACATTCAGGGTAGTTTAATGTCGTAAAGTGCTACTCTAATTCAGGTACAGGTGTCAAAGTTCCTGTAATGGCGCCTCCTGCTTCTAATTCATCTCAGCCAGTAGAGCCAGGAATTTCAAGTCCAATGCAGTTTGGAAGTCCTTCAATTGATAATCATGGTTATGCTGCAAAATTGCACAAAGATGGAAGCACAGAACCTTTCTCTGGTTCCGCCTCGGCTGATCTTGTTGTTGGCAGAACTGCAGCGGGAAGAGCACTAGAGCATGAAGGAGGATCTAGTATGTTAGGAAATGCTAGCAAGATCAGTCAGGTACTTATTTTCCTTCTTTCCTTATAATGGTCTGTTGGTTGTTGAACAGTTTTGTAAATGTGTCATCTGATAATTACTATGTTTATGACATTCTATCTTGATTTGACATAAACAAGTCTACGTTTATTGTATTGATTAAAAAGGTAAGTGGTTACTTTTGATGAAGGATTCACATTGTTTCTGCATTTGGTTACTACTTAATAGCTGCTCTACTTGCCACTTTGACCCAATACTTAAGTGACAGGAAACTCCTTTACTTTTTTTCCTGATAGTTAAGTTTAAGGGAGGAGGGTTCTTAGAAATGCCATGCTTCACATGCAGTGTTATTAGAAGAACTGGCTACTGTAATGCTGGACATTTTATGTGATTTGATTCCTAGCAGTGGGAATTATGTTCATATGTTATCTATGTGGGGAACATGCAGAGACAACCAACCATCTCTTTTTACATTGCAATTGGACTAACCAGATTTGGAAAATCTTCATTAATTTGAGGAAATGAGTGATGCCAGGAAATATGAAGGAGATACTAGACAATTGGGCCAGAGTAGGAATTTAATCCCACCAGAAGGAGAGATGGAGGATTGTCCCAGCATGTATATGGTGGTCTGTGTGGAGAGAGAAATCAGAGGTGTTATGAGGATAAGCAATGCAATATCCAGAAGTTGAAAATTGCTTACCCCTTTATTAATTTTGCTAGTTTTGGTGTAAACAGGATTTTTAAGTATAAACTGAAGATATTTTTGATGTTTTAGACTACATGTAAGAAGGAACATAGACAGGAAGCTTTCCTCTATTTTGTAATGTCTATTTTGGGGGACTATACAGTTGGTAAAGTATACCTGTTAATATATAGAATGTTAGCATTATATTAAAAAAAAAGAGATCCATCGGAGGAATATGGAGACTAGTTGAAGTACTGAGTGTCCCGATATTGAGCACCATCATAGAAAACGATGAGCACTCCTGCCAAAGGCCAGTCTACATATAGATATTTGGTTATACCTTGTCTTTAACTGGGGATACTGTTATGGTTTACCAAATTGCTCCTTTAACTAGGTAACAAATGATGATTTAGAACCAGCTAATACAGAAGTCTAGGTAAAATTAAAGGGCCAGGATAACATGATTTTTTTCGTGTATCTTCACGTGTAACATCTGTTTTATAATTTATTTAGTTGCATTTTCATCATCAATACAAGTTCCTTAGATTAGGAGAAAATTCCCAGATCGAGGATTACAACATTTGGTTAACTAGTGTAAACACTTATCTTTATTATTATTGCAGGCATGCCGTGAGCACCAATAGAAGGATCTCCAAAAAACTGAACTTCATTATTCTTGTCTCTTGTTGTTGTTAGGAATCCTTTCCTTAGCTTTTCAAGTTAGGGGAGTTTTGATCTTCTTTCCAATTATTGCTTGAGTTGGACTGCATAGAACAGAGGACCTTTTACTATGTTTAGGCTTCTCGATTTCGAGGAACACAATAGATTAAGTGATAGTATTTAGTTGGTTTTCTTTTTTCAGCAGTATCCGTTTTCTCTGTGCTTCATCTTTGCCTTAATTTGTTTGTGTTAACAGGGGGGCATGCCCAACAATGTCCCAGAGAAGAGTATACTTAGAAGTGAAACAATCAGAGATGCAGGGATGTTGTCTGTTGCTGCTCAGGCTCCTGTATCTACCATGCCTTTCAAAGAACATCATTTGAAACAGCTTAGAGCACAATGTCTTGTGTTTTTGGCTTTTAGGTATGTAGGATAATGAGTTAGATTTTAGTGTTAGTCATTATGCAAAGAAGTTTTTGCTTCCGGCTGCCACAGTTTTCAATATCTCCTCACTTATAGGAATGGTTTAATGCCAAAGAAGCTTCATCTTGAAATTGCACTTGGAAACTTCTATCCGAAAGAAGGTATCTGCTGCTTAACAGCTCTATTTTTTTCTTGCTCTGATTCAAATGTTATATAATCTGTGTCATGTGCTAATATATGGTGTTCTATAGATCGCAGAGAATTGGTTGACCATAAAGGAAGGGAGCAACTGGTTACTGACCAAGGCAGTGCATCTGAAGTCGCACGGACATTTGGAGGAGCTGGCGAAACTGACAGGCTTTCTTCTGGTCCTACACCTTCTGGAGTTCTTACTGATACAAATTCGTCAATGGAGGCTGAGAATGCAAACTTGATGGAAGATAAAAATGGTCAGCTTGATCCTTCTGAGCATGCTGACGAAAGGAGACCTCAAAGAAAAATGAGAATGATTCAGGATACTGAAATGCCCATCCAGGATGCTACAGAATCACAGGCATCTGCTCTTAGAGGAGTTCCGACTGATCCGAAATCCTTTCCTCCCTATAATCATGAGAATGCTCCTGCAAATACTGAACAACTTGGAATGTTTCCTCTAGCTTCCTCTGTTATGGGCACAAGCAAGCAAATGAAGCCTGATCTGAGTGGTAGGAGTGGAACTGAGGCTTCAAAGGTATCACCACCTGCCTCTGCCAATACCCATGGATCGGGTCTGCTAATGAAAGATAATCATACTGGTCAGTCTCAAAATCTTGTTGATAGCAATGCTCAAGGAAATCGACATGCTGATAGTAACTTGCCTAGTTTACCCTTGAGGCAACAGTGGAAATCTGTTCCTGGAGTAATTAATCAGAGTCCTACAATGATGCAAGTGAAGGATTCAAATATAACGCTGAAAAATCTGTCACAAGGTCTGAATAGTATCTTTTTATAAGAATTTCACCTCTTATCTATTTCCTTACAAAAGATCACCTTTCCCCCTTTTATTTGGATTTGGTTTTCGCTTTGGGGATCTAAGTAAGACGAACTTCTGTTATAACTTCCATGTACAGATGCAGATTCCACCTTTGTTTTTCTTGCTTTTCTTTTTCTTTGCCATTATGGTGTGGTCAAATCCTGTCCATGGGATTGATGTTCCTGTGTGCTGAGTGTACATACATATTTCTCTTTGTATGACTAGTTACTGTTCTAACATCTGCACATTAAGTTCTAACATCTGTGCACCAAGTTCATTTACAGTGCAAGAAACAGATCAAGAGGATGATAATATTTCAGCATCCACGGATAGGTTATCATCTCCAAGGCATACAATGCTGGAGAAATGGATTCTGGATCGACGGAAAAGGAAGCTTATTAGTGAACAGAAATGGTCGAAAAAACAGCAAAAAACAGAAGAAAGAATTGCTGCTTCTGCTAAGAAGTTGAAGGTTTGTTATTGAAAATCCTTCTTCTTATGAGATGCAATGCTCTTATTAGAATTTCATGTAGACTGAATTTTGGGGTGAGCTTTGTTGATACTGATTAGATTGGGTACTGTCTTAAGGCTTACTTCTGGTGGAACTTGATTCCATATTAGCTTCTTCATGAGAGTTTGTACTTTGTAGATAAGATCATAAGATCCTATCTACTCATCTAGAGTGTGACTGGCTTAGTGGTCAATGAAGAGGGTTGAGAACCATGAGGTCTCAGGCTCAAATTCCAGCAGAGGTGAAAACACTAGGTGATATCTTCCCATCTATCTAAGCTATGGTGAACAGAGTTACCTGGGACTTGTGCTGGTGAGAAGTAGCAGGTATCCGATGCAATTAGTTGAGGTGCGCGCAAGCTGGTTCGGACACCACAATTATTTTTTAAAATAAGATCCTATTTACTCATCTTTTCAAAAGGTGGTCTGCACTTCCAGGTGGGAAAGAATTCAATTGGCTTTGTTTCCGTCATCGGGTGGGGGGTGGGTGAGTTTACAGTAATTAAATGTACTGTTAGCTCAATGTTCAGGACTCGTAGAATCCTCATGTTATGTCAGGATCTCTTCTTTGGCTTGACTAGAACTTTCATTCACCTAAAACCACCAAGATGCATAAGCAGTATATGCACTTTTTTTTTTTTGGAGGGGTGGGGTGGCAGCTCTTACCTTGTCAATGGAACTAGTGATTTAACTGGTGCAGTTTTTGAGTAGAGCAATAAAACTTTCTGAATCTTCTCATGTTATGCCATTTGCTCAGGAGTTTTTGATGCTATTACTTTGAATGTTTGGGTGAATTGCATATTGCACTTCCATATTGATTGGTCTTTTGGGCATTCATTACGCTCCCCAAAGAAAAAGAAATAAATAGGAGATGTATATAAGCACAGAAGTTACCAGTTCCAAAAAAAAGAAAAGATGTCTACAAGCACAGATAGGGAAATGGTAAGGATTCTCACCTATGAGATCTTTCCTAAAACTGAAACGATTATATTGCCAACTGTAGAAGAATGGTGTAATAGTGACTATACATTTGATGCAAGCTCCATATAGAACATTTTTTTGGCTTCATTCTTACCATCCTGGTATCATCATGTTTCTTTTATTACACTGCGTAGAGTGATTATGTTAGAAGAAAAAGAGCCATAACCATTTCCCTCTAGAAGTTTGAAGTGCCAAATTGTTCAAAACTAGACCTTTTCTTCCTTAGAACAACAGATATCCCTTCATTGCCTAAGCACTGCTTTGGATATACACAAAGTTACTCTTCATCAAAAAATTCCAGAGATGCTCAATTGTTTCTTAATTCCATTTTGAAATGGTCAAAGCAACTGCCAACTGTGTAGGCTGTGCAGATGAAGAAAAAATGTTTAGTTGGTCAATTTTCTACCTTAGCTGCAAGATGTTAAATTAAACTGCATAATGAGCGCAAAATGATGTCATTGATGCCAAGATAATAAACAATTGAAGCTGGCATCAATGACTTTAATGTTGCATAGGTCTTTTCTTTATGGATCTTGAGTGCGTCTATGACTTACTTTATCCCCTAGTAAAGGGATTTCATTAAACCTTGCATAAGCTATTTTTGATGCTTTAGACCCGAAGATTTTTGAGAAGTAGACTTGCTTGTATTTTTGGATATTTCTACATCCCATGAGAATTGGGTACTTATACATTGAGTCCTATGACTAATTAAGGAAAGAGAATCAATACAATAAAATACAATAGAATAACATATTTTATTCTCCTATTATTAAGCTGTTCAATCAACAATATCCTCCAATCAACACAAACCATTTGATGATATGCTCTTCCAGTGCGTGATACACATGTGAGAACGATTATAAGCATCTTTAATGTCCATAGATTGCTACGACCTGATTTATCTGACAATGACTCTTACATCCAGGTTAAGATCGCTCGCATGTGATAAATACTCGTCTTCATTTATGTGGCAGGAATCTGTGAGCTCCTCTGAGGATATCTCTGCAAAAACGAAAAGTGTCATTGAGCTGAAAAAGCTTCAATTGCTGGAGCTGCAGCGTTGTTTACGGAGGTAATCAGTCTTGGCTTACTTACTTACTTTTTATGCATATCTAGATTTAGGGGTGGCAAATCATCCCCAACCCGCTCACTCCGTATACGGGTTGGGTCATTACCCATTTGTTAAGTTGACCCAACGGGTTGAGTTAGAAATGACCCATCAAACAATTGGGTCAAAATGGGTCAATGTACTGCAACCCGACGGGTCAAAATGTAACCCAACCCAAACAAGCAAATCATATTAGTAAAAGGAATCGTTTCTTGAAACCCAGTTCTTTTTTCATGGGAAACAAGTCTAATTGATTAAAGGTAATTAAGCTAGCTAATCTAAGAAGTTTGATCTGTTAATCATTTTAATTAAGGATCAAATGAAATTATAAAAAGTACTACTGGGAAGATGCATGGTTGGGCCACAATCCTCTTACAGAGTAGTTCTCGGATATTTTTTAGAATATCAACTCAACACAATGTAGTAATTGCAAAATTTGATTCAACAGTAAGGGTGGATTCTCTTTCTTAGAAGGAATGTAAATGATTGGTAACTAGAACTAGTATGTCTCTTGCTTCAGCTGCTAAGCAACAGAGTGTCGGGCTGCAACAAAGCTGATTCTATTAGATGGAAGGACCATCCCGAAGGTCTCTTTATGGTCAGAAGCTGCTACTCAAAGCTGGATTTAAGTAACAACAGGGTTTTTTGGCCTTGGAATTTTTTTTGGCTCAGCTAGGCACCTTTGAAGGTCTCTTGCTTCTCTTAGATTGTGGCTAGAGAGGCTTGCCTCACTCATTCCAACCTTCGAAAGAGGAAAATTCAGCTTTGTAGTAGGTGCACCATGTGTGAAGAGCACTCTGAAGATGTTGGCCACCTCTTTTTGCATTGTAGAGTTACTACTCAGTTGTGGGGCATGTTTTTGTCAGTCCTACGCATGTCTACTACCATCAACTTCAATATACCCACACCTCATCCATCTACCGGACCAAAGTTGTTTGGCAACACCCTCCACATCCTTACTCACTTTTGTCTCTTGCAAGCAAAGACATCAGCCCTCCATTTCAATCAAGAACTCTTAACAAGATTCAACATTACTAGACAGTATTTTTACTTTCATTCGAGTGTCAGAGCAAGAGCTCTCTCTCTGTTCCTCACTCCTTCCACTTCCTCATTCAGGCTGGACTGTAAGTTCTTCAATTCATTCTTTGCGAATACCTCTGTGTCTAGGTGTTGACACTGTGCTATGAGCTATCTGCCCCCTTTCTCTCCATCACAGCTTTCCTTTCACCAAGTCTCATCAATGATGCATGTATTCCCCTGAAACCTTAAAAGCTACTCTGTATGTCATGGTCAACTCCAAAATATGAGAATTAACCCAGCTGGATGCTTCAATCTCGCTAATGTCAACATCGTGAATTTGTTGTACCTACATGTCTACATCTGGAGTCTTTTGTATCCCTGATCCCTCCCCAATTTCCTTTGTTTGGCCACCCTTACTGTCTTCTGTGATAATTGGTTATGAATCCCCTTGTTTGTTGGAAATTGTGCCTTGAGAGAAACAGAAGGTTCGATGTTTTCCTCCATGTGCGATGATTCCCAGCTGCTAAGAACTGAGTTGCCAACTCCCTTAAACCACTCAACCCTTCTAAAAGCCTCCCCCTCCCCCCCTGCCCCACAAGTGCCATATTTTTCTTTTTCTTGACATGATCAGCAGTGCTAATATATTTTTGGCCAAAATTGGAAGTTGGGTTTTGTTCAATATTGAGAGAGCTATGGCCCACCTTTTCATTTAAAGATCTGCTGGCCTCCCCACGTGCCCTCTGCATCAACACGTGTTGTGACAGCTGCACTGTCTGCTGCTGTTCCTCTTAAAAGAGGCTCCTCCTCTTTATCCAGCGGATTTATCTCGCGACTGTTGGATAAAATCTTGTCCCGCCAACACCTTGACCAGCTCTTGACTACTTCTTTCCCATTTGAGATGATTTCTTACTTGTGTCTCCTCTTCCGTCTACCCAGCCACCACAATGGTCTCCAATGGCCTTGAAGACTTTCTGGGCCCCAAATTGTAGTGGTAGACCAACAATTCTAACCCAAGTAGAGCTAGGTTTTCTCCTCCCACTAGCTGTACCTCTCGACAGATTCCACCATTAAAGGGTAACTGGAGAGTTCTTCCAGTCCCAATCTCCTTTGACCACTTGCTTCGCCGTGGACCTGGGAGCAAACTCAAATAAGAAGTAGCCATTAGCCATCTTATAGATGTTCAATCCATGTGCTTGCTTCCACAATCTATTAGCCCATCCCCTGATTTCTGATAAAGTTGGTGTCTCACCGATTTTAGCCTCAAAAGCTCTTCTTTGAAACTTCGCTGCACTCCTCTGGGCTGTCATTAATGCATATTCTATCCCCCTTCTTTATTATATTCTCTGCCTCTGATTCTTTACACCCTTTCTTAGCCCATTTAGTACTCTTAAGCATCTCAGCATAAAGAATGTTTCTGTCCACCAACTTGTGTTTCCCAAAGTTAACCACATTCCTGTGGCTATTGATAAATCTCCCCACTTTTTCCGCAATATTTATCCATCCTAAATTAAACGTCAATTCAGGGATGATAATAACTGCCCTCCTTCGCCTCTCACATTTTGTTATAGTTCCTAGAGTAGAACACTTCTGAGAAGACATCTTTTTTCTTCCACCGCTTCACCATATTCCCATTTGTCCGGGATGCTTCTTGGATGACCTGAGTAATCCATCCCAGAGTCTCTACACATTAAACGTTGTTCTCATAGAATTTCTGTTTCTTTCTGTTCAGTCTTACCATTCCCTTGCCGTTCCAGCTGTTCTCGTGATGTCGTAGGCCTTGAAGCCTACCACAAAATAAATGTTTTTCGTCCATCTTTGCTCTGTCAAAAGATGAAAGAAAGAAAGGGGAGAAAAGTTCCGGCAATCAGAAGGATTACCGGAAAGGAAGAGAGAGAGAGAAAGACTAACAGGGCTGAGACTTTTCCTCGATAATTGTGCCAGGGAGAATAGTAATCAAACTATACGACTTAAAAATCATATTTTCGGAAGAAAAAACAGTCTATCTCATTGTTGTCTGCTTAGGGTTCTGTTTCTTCTTCAAACTTCAGGTAATCCTCCTTTCTAAAGAAATGGGAGATGCTTTAAAGATAGGTCCAATTCCATACATCAAGTTAAATTGAATTGTATTGTATACTTTTTTGGTGTAAACAACTTTGTATAGAAGATGTAGATCAGATTGTAGATTTGATAGGAAGCTTGTAATTGCTCTTTTTTGGAGGTGGCCAGTGTACCCACGCTGATGAATACAATTTACCAATTTTGAAAAAAAAAAATCATCCTTTCTAACTTCAAGGTAATCATGAATATTATAACATATGTAATTTAATCTACCATCCTCTGGTGAATAGAACACATGAAAATACTTCAACATAATGTGGTCTCGAAGGTCTTTAAATAATCTTGTACTGGTTAAAATCAAGATCACAAGTATATTTAGTACTCCCTCCGTTTCAAAAAGAGTGGTCTAGTTTGACTTGACACGGAGTTTAAGAAAATAAAGAAGACTTTTGAATCTTGTGGTTCTAAATTAAAGTAATGTCAAATGTACAAAATTGTCCTTTAATCTTGTGGTCTTAAACATGCCACGTGGAAAGTTGAAAGTAAAATGTTAACAAAAAAGGAAAGAGGTCCTTTTTGAAACAAACTAAAAAGGAAAGGAGGTCATTCTTTTTGAAACGGAGGGAGTTCTTGAATATAGGAGTAACTAATTAGTTAGTTACTAATGACTAACCTTACTAAGATGATGACATACAGTTTGAAGTCTAGAGAAATTATATGAATTATATTTCCTATCCAATAAAAAAAGAGTCTTCTTTACCTTTTATAGTCTATAAGTAAAAATAAGGGAAATAAAATAATGTATTTTAAAGAGATTACAGAATTGATGTGTGTGGTCAGATTAGTTCTTGTAATAAAATTATGTAAAAATACCCAAAAAGATAATTTTTTATAAGCTTAATCAACTTTAGAAATATCTGAAATTATAATTAGGAGAAACTGTTTGATTTTTAATAGTAAAGGCGGGATGTAGTTCTACTTTTAAATGCAGTGAGCTCCTTGTTAAATAAGCTCAAACATAGCTGTTCAAAGTTTATTTTTTGATTCTGTAAAATTATGTGAGCTATCATTTGTTTTAAAAAAGCTGAACGAAAATCAAACATGTATGTGAAGATTAGTTTTTGAAATCAAATACAATATGAGCTAACCATTTGTTTCTTGAAAGAACTAAGTTTTGAGTTTACTTTTATAAGAAAATATTTATGAAAAGTGAACTGCAAAAGGGACAATCTGATCTCTTTTTCACAAAAAGCTATACTACAAATGCATTTCCACTTGGAATCCACGTGGTGGCTTGCATTGCATAGAATACTATTGTTTGTTGATAAAAGATGTTTGGTTTATTTGTCAAGAGGAGCTCAAAATTAAGCCTTTGAGACTAGGTCATTATAAAACAATGTAGGAATATTGGTGTAAAAGACTAAAAGTAGCTTAGTAGATTGTTTGAACCAGTATATGGATTTCTTTGATATGCTAGGAAGAAGTGTAGTAAGCTGCTTTTTTGTTTTACTTTGTTTCTGTTTCTTTTCCTGTACCATCTTGGTACCATTTAATATAATCTCTACCTTATCAAAATAATAATAATATTGGTGATATGATTAAGATACCCTCATTGCTAATCTTAACAACTTTAAGCAGTCATGTTGCACATGAATCTTTTTCATGCTTATATAGTAGAAAAAATAGCACTCGAGGTATCATTGAAATATAGATTCAAAAAAATTTAGTCACATTAGTTGAGATTGTTGTTGAATGACATAAACACCATAGCTTCGCTTTCACTGAAGTTAAGCTTGTGGATTACTTGGTCCTCCTATTATTACTCATATATATCTGAAAAGACCAACTGAGTAGTTTGTCCTAGATGATTGAAGTTCTTGTTGGATCTTATAAGAATATTCACTATAAAAACTGCTCTGTGTTCTCAAATGTATGTGTATACATTGTCATAGTATGTGAACATGTTCTTGTATTATACAGTCTCCGGTGGTTCTCTGGAGCGTTGGTGCTTCTTCTTAAGCTGGTGTTAAAATGCCTGTCATAATTGCAGTATATGAACGTATTCTTATATCTACAAATAGACTTTGGTAGTTCTCTGGGAAGCATGTATTTCTTAAAACTGGTGGTCTCGCACTCCTGTTCTTCCCTCTGGTAGCCAAGTTTATTAATATCGCTTGCAACTGTTTAAGTTCTTTCAAGTCACGTCACCCTTTATTGTTTCGCATTATCTGTCCAATTCTTGTGACCTTGTGACAATCTTTTGGCAGTGAAATTCTCTATGATTTTTTCAAGCCAGTAGCAACTGACATGGAGCGTTTAAAATCAATCAAGAAGCACAGAATTGGGAGGAAATCAAAGCAATTTGAAAGATATGAACAAAGAATGAAGGAGGAACGTCAAAAGAGATTTCGTGAGAGACAGAAGGAGTTTTTCAGTGAGATTGAAGTTCATAGGTATGCACTTACTTTCATCCTTAGGGTTAATCATATGACTTTGCTCCTTTAACAGTGAAAGATTAATGACTTCTTTTCTGATTTTCTTATTTTTGTTTTCTTTGAATTATTCTGAACTCCAGGGAAAGATTGGAAGATGTATTCAAAATGAAGAGAGAACGCTGGAAAGGTTTCAATAAGTATGCGAAGGAGTTCCATAAAAGGAAGGAACGGATACATCGTGAGAAGATTGACAGGATCCAACGTGAGAAGATTAATTTACTTAAAATCAATGATGTTGAGGGATACCTTAGAATGGTTCAGGTATGACATGTCTAATTTCTCTGCCAGGACTGCACTTTGTTCCACTTATCTTGATGATTACTTTCATACTGCTTGTAGGATGCAAAGTCGGATCGTGTTAACAAACTACTAAAAGAGACGGAAAAGTACCTCCAAAAGCTTGGATCCAAATTAAAGGAGGCCAAATCAATTGCAAGAAAATTCGAGACCGACATGGGTGACAATAGAAACTCAGGTGTGGTTGAGGAGGATGAAATTGACTTTGGTGATGAGGATGAAACAGACCAGGCTAAGGTTCTTTCAGAAATTGTCTTATATGGTTAAATGCACATATTGCTAACCGGCATGCTGCTGTTCTATGCTCATCTGTGTCATTTCCTGATTTTCTTATACGTTTTATTTTGTATGCAGCATTACTTGGAAAGCAATGAAAAATACTATTTGATGGCACATAGGTAATTCCTGCATATAATCTCTTACATGGTCTTGGAGGACTTGATGCTATAGATCCTTCAATCTTTTATTTGAATCTACATTCTTTTTGAGGCTTAGTATCCTTCCCATTCTTGGGTTTATTAAATAGCTGTTTGATATGGCTGATTCAACTTTGTCATCTGTTCAGTGTCAGTATTCAATCTCTCTGGCTGAGACACTAAATAACTAAATGTATTTTCTGCAGTGTAAAGGAGACCATCACAGAGCAGCCTAGTTCTCTCAAAGGTGGAAAATTACGGGGGTAAGTTTTTCATTTCAGAATTAGTTGTCATTGCCTATCTATCTTTGTGAGTGCATTTTTTATTATTTAATTTTCCACTCAGGAGATATTTCCTATTTCCTGCACCTAGAGTATGTTTAATCTTGATTTTTCTTTCAGGTACCAAATGAATGGATTGCGATGGTTGGTTTCACTCTACAATAACCATTTGAATGGAATTTTAGCTGATGAAATGGGTCTCGGTAAAACTGTTCAGGTACATCAATATGTAATTGCTTTAATGGTTATTTTTTCTTGATCCCTAGTTTAGAAAGTTTCTCTATTTCTCCTTTAGAGTTTACTTTAATTTCAAAGTTATTTACTCGTGAATTTTTGGAGGATCTCATGAAGACAACTTTGTAGGTTATATCCCTTATGTGTTACCTGATGGAAACCAAAAATGACAGAGGACCTTTTCTGGTGGTAGTGCCATCCTCTGTCCTACCCGGATGGGAGTCAGAGATAAACTTTTGGGCACCAGATATGCTCAAGATAGTTTATTCTGGACCACCAGAAGAGCGGAGGAAGCTTTTCAAGTATGCCATATAAATTATTTCATACTGTTGTCTAGAAATTCTACTATTGTTTTGTTACTTCCATTGCATTCATGCTGTAATTATTGGGTAACTTGTCATTGCAGGGAAAGAATTATTCATCAAAAGTTCAATGTTCTTTTGACGACATATGAGTATTTAATGAACAAACATGATAGACCAAAACTAAGTAAAGTACATTGGCACTATATCATAATTGATGAAGGGCATCGCATAAAAAATGCTTCTTGCAAGTTGAATGCTGATCTGAAGCACTATCGCAGTAATCATAGGTTACTGTTGACGGGCACTCCTCTTCAGGTTTATATTGTCTATGGGATTTTTAATTCCTTTCATATTCTTACATGGCATATAAGCATGATGTACTACTTATTGTTTTGTTTCTTCTGGTGCTGATGTGATCTGAATGTATTTATTATTCTGTTTATGTAGAACAATCTTGAGGAGCTCTGGGCACTACTTAACTTCCTTTTGCCAAATATCTTCAATTCATCAGAAGATTTCTCACAATGGTTTAACAAGCCATTTGAGAGCGGTGACAGCTCACCTGATGAAGTATGTTTCTTACAATTTCCACTCTGAAGTACGACTTCATTGTTGCTCGAGTTATTTCTAGTACTTTGTTGATCTGATTACTTTGCTTTTCCTGCTGTTAGGCTTTGCTCTCAGAGGAGGAAAATCTTTTGATCATTAACCGTCTGCACCAAGTTTTGCGTCCATTTGTTCTTAGGAGATTGAAACACAAGGTATATCTTTTCATCCGTAGTATGCACTTCCCCTACTCAATTGGTTGTCAAACCTCACGCTATATGTATCAAATTCTATCATGGAACGATGCTTATTATGCTTGTTTTTTCTTAAATCAAAAGCTTTTATTGATGCCCCACCCATACAACAACAACAACAACAACATACCTAGTGTAGTCCTACAGTGGGGTCTGGGAAGGGTAGAGTGTACACAGACCTTGGGAGGTAGAGAGGTTGTTTCCGATAGACCCTTGACTCAATGAAAAGCAAATGAAAGCAGTTTGGAAAAGGAAATAACGGAAGTGAAGATGCCATGACAAATTTTTTATAGAAAGCATGACAAAATATTCAAGGAGCAGTAACTAAAACAAAATAATATTATTGAAGTAGAAGAAACAACATATAGTAACAAAAATTGAACTACAACAGTAATACTATGACTACTCGTGAGGAGGGGTAGTGAAACAACTCTCAACTACCTACTAACCTTTAACTCTAATCCTTGTCTTCCACAATCTCCTATCTATATGGTCATGTCCTTGGTAAGCTGAAAACGTGACATGTGGTCGAATCACCTCTCCCCAATACTTCTTCGGCTTAACTCTACCTCTCCTGAAACCATCCATAACCAACCTCTCGCACCTCCGCATCCATGCCTCCCCTTTTCATGTGCCTGGACCATCTCAGCTAGGTGACACTAAAGCCTCGCTTCCTCACATCTTGTCTTCTACCCAGGCCACTCCCACCTGCCACGAATATCTTCATTTCTAATCCTATATCTCCTAGTATGCCCAAGCATCCATCGTGGGATTCTCTCATTTCCACAACTTTCATCTCTGATAGTTCTTGGCTGGGCACCATACAACATAGACTAGTAACATGATTTCAAAAGTCAAAAATGAAAATCCAATTCACAGCTAATATTTCTGGTTTCATCCTTGTTAGTTGCTAGTTCAAAGTTATTCAACAAGATAAAAATACACCACAACCAGGATGAAACACGACTAATAGCATTCTCTTGGTTACACTAAAGCTAGAAACTTAAATTTTCTGCATTTAGACACTATCATTCAGTAGTCTTTCTCTTAAATTTTATTCCTCTTGTAATGAATAAACTTTTTCTTTGAAAAAGGTAAGATAATGCTATATAGAAACAAGCTCAAAAGATGTGCTGTAACAGCTGAACATTATTTACAGAAGCAAAAAATACCAAAGTTTTTCCCCTTTTGTAATGGCTAAACTGATAGTGCATATATTCTGTTTTGATTTTACTTGTCTAAAATTCTTACTCCCCACAATTTTTTCCTTGGCTCAAGAGCTATTGATGGTTCTCTCACTAATTCATTCATTAACACAATTTCATCTCCAAATAACATGCTCTATAGAACCTCATTTTGCATACTATTTAGTTAACTCATCCATAACTTGGTGAAAATTACAGGCTAAGGGAAGATCCTGTGTGAACCCACAGTCATGGGGAACCCTGTACATCCTCCCACTATTTTTCACACTTGTGACGACTTCTTATTTATTATCTTACTTGTATATTTGAAATGAATCATTTTCTTCCCCATATATCATAACCATAACTGGTAATGAGTCTTATAGAACACATGGTGGAAATTTAGATATATTTGCTCAGATTTTGTTACTTATGTCGCTGAGAGGATGGATAGTCTGTTGGTTATTCCAGTCTTTCAGGTTTTTGATAGTGCCAGGAAACAAACAATAACTTCATACAGTATATGCTGCCATAATGCTATCTAACTTGTCTAGATTCGTAGTCTGATCAAAAGTTTCTTCCTAAGATTCTTCTAGCATTCAATTTTTGACAGTGTTGAGAGCTTATGCCTCTGTCTTTTCAAATGCTTATCTTAGGTTGAGAATGAATTGCCTTCAAAGATTGAAAGACTGGTTAGATGTGAAGCTTCTTCGTATCAGAAGCTTTTGATGAAGCGAGTGGAAGACAACCTTGGTGCATTCGGAACTTCAAAGGTTTAGCCTCTCTGCTGTTATTTGAGTTCAATGATTCATGCGTGAGAAAAATCATTTAATTCTTTTTTTGAGAAAAAATAAGCATAACATCTGTTGCAGCTCATATATGAATATAAATAAGAATTGTGCTTGTATATGTTTATGTGAGTGTCCAAAAGGATTCGGACCATTTATTCGGTACTTGTGTTTCTTTTATGTTATTAATTTCCTTAGTTATATGAGGTTCAATGTCCACTAGTAGTCCTGCAGTTAGAAACGAACATATATGCTTATTCAGAATCATTGGTGCATATTATGAAACGGGTTCTTTTCATTTATCATAAAAGAAAAGAAAATATGCTTATTCAGGTATTGTGTTCTTAGCTCTTACCCTTGACCACACTCTTCCTTCTAGGCTCGGTCAGTCCACAATTCTGTTATGGAGCTGCGCAACATTTGCAATCATCCGTATCTTAGCCAGCTTCATGTGGAGGAGGTTTGCTTCTCCCTCTTCTATTCGTATATCTTTATGATTTTAAAATTGATGTGAAGAGAAGGTATAACTGGACAATTTCATGCATGTGCTGCTTCTTAAGAGAACATATATTTTGTACTCATCTTTTATCTTCAGAATTGCTGAAGGTGGCAAGTTGTCGCCTTTTGGTTGTCTAATTATTTTGTTTTATATGTCAGGTTCATGAGCTAGTTCCTAAGCATTATCTGCCAACCTTTGTGAGACTTTGTGGGAAGCTTGAGATGTTGGACAGATTACTGCCTAAACTTAAGGCAACAGATCACCGGGTACAAAATAGCGTGTTTGCATTTCAAAATTGTTTTTTGAAGAAAATCTTTATTATTTCTAGATCACTCTTTGAGGTTGTGCATATTCATGTACGGTTAAGCCTTCTTAATATCTGGTTTTATTTGGCCTTATAATCCTTTCTTTCTCCTTGTTCTGTAGCGGTTGATCTTGTTTTTGCCATTTATAAAGTATTTACGTGGCACCTTGACTTCAATTGTCATTTGAAAGGATTCTGATGCTTGCTATTTTGTTGATCAAAATCCTTTTGAGAGATGAGGCGTCAAAGAGAATAAAGACACGAGATATATTCCTTCTTGATCATGTTCTTTTTTGGTCATTGCAGGTCTTGCTTTTCTCAACAATGACCAGGCTGCTTGATGTAATGGAAGATTATCTCTGCTGGAAGCAATATAAGTACCTTCGCTTGGATGGACATACGTGTGGGGGTGACAGAGGTGCCCTTATTGATAAATTCAATCAGCCTAACTCTCCCTTCTTTATATTTTTGTTGAGGTAAATGACTAACTTAGAATTGCCTTAGATTCAAAGTTTGTTGGGTTTAAAGGATGTAGTCTTCTCAATAATACCATGATCACAATGAAGGTTTACAAAATTGAAAATTTGCCGTAAACTTAATTTTAATTTTCTGTGAGTTTTGATACCAAAAGAAAAAGAAACTTCATTAACCACCAAAATAGACTAATAAAGTTTGCTCCACTGCTGTTGATTCCAACATTTGCAGACAGTAGGTTAAAGTCTTATGATATAACAATGAAGATTAACTGAGCATTCAAAATGTATAGTTTCTAGTGCCGAACTCCATTTCTAAATCGAACTGAATATTACTATGTTGTCCCTTTACTTGCGATATAGTTTGATTACAATGGGGTTTGATAAGTTAATTTGATTTGGATATTGTTTCGGTAGAATCAAAGAAAATATTCTAGTGAATGAGAAGTTAGTGCGATGAGGTTTGCATCACATTATCATCCAAGTATTTTTTTTTTTTGAGATAAGGGTAACTTTGTATTCACAAAAAATTCATCATCCAAGGGATGATGAATTGGAAACTTACATCCCACAGGGTGGTGGGCACACCCTCAAAAAGACGTACAGAATTACAAGTTTCCTATAAAATCGACCATCTCTATGCTTTCCCCTACCAACTCTTGCTTACACCAAAAAAATAAAAGACTTGAGCATTTCATTTTTATCTTCTGAAAACTATCATTTTGTCCTTCAAAACACCTAGCATTCCTTTCTTTCCATAGAGTCCACCATATACAGGCTGGAATAGTCTTCCACCAATCTTCACTTTTCCCTCTGTTGCCAATTCTTGTCCAGCTATTAAGGAGCTCCATGGTTGTCTTTGGCATCACCCAGCTAACCCCTAGTAGACACAAAAACATATTCCACAATTTTGATACAGTGAATGAACAAATGATTATTTACTTCTGCTTTCTGCTCACACATAAAGCATCTTGAGCAAAACTGCATCCCCCTTTTTTGTAATGCCTCATGTGTAAGGCAAGCTTTTCTTATGACCAACCAGACAAAACATGCTACTTTTAATGGGCTTCTTGTCTTCCACACCATCTTCCAAGTATTAATTATTTTATGGATCTGATAGATGCGAAAGATTGATGTCATGGAAAGATGTGAAAAAAGATTGACTAGATGGAAATCACAATACTTGTCTCGGGGTGGTAGATTGGTCCTGATCAACTCTGTATTAGATGCCTAACCTACTTATTTGATGTCATTATTTCCTCTTCCTGCTAACGTAGAGGGAAGAATCGATGCTGTTAGGAGGAATTTTCCGAAGCAAGGAGGAAAGGAGGAAAAAGGCTATCATTTAGTCAAATGGAATACCTTAATTCTGGCTAGGAATGATGGAGGGCTTGGAATCAGAAATCTGAGAAAGCAGAATAGAAGTTTCCTGATGAAGATATGGCTTAGGAGACTACCTAAGGAAGAGCACTCTTTATGGGGCACTGTGATACAAGTTACGTATGAAAAGGAAGGTTTTTGGAGGACAAAAGAAGTAAACACTACATATGGAACAAGTTGGAGATCAATCAGGAACCTGTGACATGTATTCTTTGCAACAACTAGTTTTAATGTGAACGATGGTTAGAGGATCTTGTTCTGGGAAGATAACTGGCTAGGGAATGGAAGTCTTAAGCAACTGTTCCCTGACATTTATATTTTAAATCAGCAACAGGATTCTACTTTACAGTAAGTGTGGCCAAAATTCTAAGTTGCTCGGACTTGGGTGCGGGTGTTCGATACGTGTGCGGATCCTTCATGATCTAATTTTTAAGATTCGGGGATATGGGTCCATGTACGGGTGCGGGGATTCACCCTTAAAATAATTAAAATATCTAAAAATAGAGTTATAAAACCTAAATTATGAGATATTATGTGGAGAACTTGAGGAGAATCCTGGAAGAAGATTAAAGGAAAAGGAGTGACATAGAAATTTCTAACCTTAACTTTAGTATTGATTATAGGAATCATTAAAATTGTCTAGACTTTCCCCATCGATTTTGGTCAAAGTACCCAAAATCCATTGACCAAATCGGACACGGATCCCACACCCATGTCGTGTCGACACGGGTGCGTCACCAAAAGTGAAGAGTCTGAGCAACTTAGGGCCAAATCAAGGTTGGAACTTGACCTATAGAAAATTGATGCAAGACTGGGAGATGGAAAGATGGCCAACTTTTATGGCACTCTAGACCAGTGCAAGGGGCTACAGGAAGGAGAAGACACTCTTAAGGTGCATTTTTACTGTAAGCTCTACCTATAAGGACATGAATTAGATGGGTTCTCTGATCAGATTTTTACCTTGGAAGTTTATGTGGAAAGTAAAAATTCCATACACGCTATTTTCACTTGGTTGGTCTTGGAAGAAGCTGTTTTAACTCGGGAGAATCTACAGAAGAGGGAAAGCATATGTGCTCCAGATGATGTTTTTGTGAGCATAATGCAGAGACAATTAACCATTTGTTTCTTGATTGTAAAGTGGTTAGCCAGCTTTGGAATCTATTTACCAGCTTCAGAGGCATAAGGTAGGCTATGCCGGGAAGAACAGGGGAGGCACTAACTAGCTGGAATTTTGAGGGCGGTGGTAGCACTAACATTAACAGATGGAGAATTGTCCCAGCGTTATGATGGACCATTTGGAAAGAGAGAAACTCTCAAGTGTTTTGAAGGCAATTGTAGCTCTCTGCAAAACTTAAAAATGAATTGCATTATAAGTTTTTGTTATTGGTTTGGTGCAGCTCAGAGTATATAGATGACCCAGTTTCTATAGTAGACATCCTAGGATCCTTGTAAGATGTGTACTTATTGTTTTCACTCTTTTCGATGTAGATTCAATGATGTAATTTTGGCTTACAACACTTTGCATTGATGATTTATTTACAGGGTCTGTTTACCTTGTCAAAAAAAAGTGTAGAATACAGTGTCATGGACGATGTTCCAAGCTGGAACATTGCGTATACTGGGATAATGAGAGTAGGGTTTAACCTTTTCTAGAAAAGAAAGAACGAGTAGGTTGTTTGTAGGACATGTTTTGAGATTCTTGTTCTTTTTTCTCTGCATTCTTCGTTCATGTAAACATTTTCTCTTAAGACTGATCCATTCCAAAATGGTGCCAGTATTCGTGCTGGAGGTGTTGGAGTAAATCTTCAAGCTGCTGATACAGTTATAATTTTTGACACAGATTGGAATCCCCAGGCAAAAGCTCAAACTTACTCTTTTGAGGATCTTTTATATCTTGATTATGTGGCTTTCACTTACTGCTCTCTTGGTTTGCTGCATTTAGGTTGATCTTCAAGCACAAGCAAGGGCTCATAGGATAGGTCAAAAGAAGGATGTTCTTGTTCTTCGATTAGAAACGGTAAATGCCTTTTGACTTCTTGTCTGTTCATGCATTTGCAGTTTCATGCTTTCATTTGTTCACACTGCTGGTTGTTCATGCTGTAAAATTATTATTAAATTCGCTTCGTTATGACTGTGGCCTCCTGTTATGTGGATCACATGGGTCATTCTGATTTATTTACTGTAATTAGCATTGTTAGCTCACTATTTCTCAAGATGTATCTTTAGCTCGTTATTCCTGTCATTTCTAGATACTGACACATGCATGTCCTGTGTCCCATGAAATCTTCATTCTCCAGTCTAGTGGCTGAAACAATGCTCCCTCTTGTGCCTAGCGGGATAAGATTTTGTAGTGAATCTAGTGATTATTATGGTTCTAGGACAGATGTAGAAACTTGGCATAATTTTAGTAAAATACCTTTTGTTTATTGTTTCTTGCATGTTTGTAGATGAAACCAGTCTTCTTTTAGTTCCGTTAATCCGTTATTGTATTATACTGTAGTACTTCCTTTCATTTCTACTCTGGGTTAAGAGGAAACTGTCCTTTTTTTCTGGGGGGACACCGTACCTGCCTGCATATGGTGGTGTATCTGGAAAGAGAAATATATGTTGAGGACAAGAAAGTTCTGTTTAGAAGTTGAGTCTGATTGCATCACGGATGTCGTCTTTTTTATGTAAATTGGAGTTGGTTAGTGATGCTGAATCCCTTTTGCAGCTTATAGAAGCTTTTGTATAGACATTCAGGGCTTCCCTTTTCTTTTTATCTTTCTTCCTTTTTGGATGTTATGACAGCACTCACTTAGTGCTGGTTCTTTTACATATAACACTTACCTGTTTAAACCAAAAAAAAGAAAACGAGAGGCAACAGTCTTTTTGGCAATGAAGAGAACCCAGTCTTAGATTTTAAAACCCAATGTGTAGCTTGAAAGCCAGAATTTTGATAAATGTCCATGGGGTCGGCATTAGCCTGCTGCAGAGAAGGAAAAGGCAATAAAATATGGAAAAGCATGTTCTCCAAGTTGCCAAATCTACAGTTACTTTGTTTTTCTTTTTTGCCTTCTTTCTGTGATCAGGTAAAACAATTAAGTGTGCAATCACCATTTCAGAAACAATTGAGTGTGCAGTCTTTAGACAATCATTATTTAGTTAAGTGAATATTCTTCTTATGAAAGCAATAAAAAATTCTGGTGAACCTTACTCCATTAATTGCAGCATTCTTTTTGGATTCCTGATAGAGCAAAGTTGATGGGTTTTTGGTTTCTTCAGAACTATATGTTCTGATGATCTTGGACATTGAATGATCGTCGAGAGTTTCTCAATGATGCTTCATGTCGTATTAATTGTTGGTACAATTTATAATAATAATATAAAAAAATGTTGCAACAATTTATGTATCAAGTACTGTCACTGAATTCCTGAAAGATCAGAGCTGATGGTTATTTTGGTTTCTTCAGAACTATATGTTCTGATGATCTTGGACATTGAATGATCATCGAGAGTTTCTCAATAATGCTTCTCATTGCATTAATTGTTGCCACATTTATGTATCAAATACTGTCATTAGTTTCTTGATCCAAATATTCATTGCAATTTGCACCTACGGTATGTCTAATTTGTGCATTTCTACTACCTTGTTAAAATTAGGTCCAAACTGTTGAGGAACAAGTAAGAGCTGCTGCTGAGCATAAACTTGGAGTTGCTAACCAAAGCATTACTGCTGGATTCTTTGATAACAACACAAGGTTTTTTGAAGGAAGATTTGGAATTCTGCTCAACCTTTGAATACTTTGGTGAATGTATTGTGCTTATAAACGTATTTTAACTTGGATGTAGTGCGGAAGACCGAAGGGAGTACTTGGAGTCCCTCTTGCGAGAAAGCAAAAAAGAGGAAGCTGCACCTGTTCTTGATGATGATTCTTTGAATGATCTTATAGCACGAAGGTAAAATAGAAGCGGCAAAGGTGCTCTTATTCTGCTGTAAATTCATTGATATCTTAAAATTATTTCCAATGACTTGTGCAATATGTCATTTCTTACATCAGAATAACAAAGCACGCCGTGTGATGGTTTTATCTAGTTCACTCCAGGCATATGTTCCTCGGACTCTTCAAGTGCTGACTGATGCATGTTGGATCCTTCCAAAGTAGTAGCGCATTTTTGGAGGATCCAACGCGGGTGCGGCAACATTTTTGGAGAGTCCGAGCAACATAGCTCCAGGCAACATGGTACTGAAACTGCATGTCAAAGCCACATCACTTTTTGTACCAATATTTCATTAATCAGAAATACAGCATTTGAAGCTCAGTGCTGACTAGCATTTGCCCCTCCTCCCTCTCCCCTCCCCTCCCCTCCCCTCTATTTTTTCTTTTTCTTTTGTTGTTGACGGCCGGAGGTTACTGGCTAGTCATCAATTCATTTTTATTCTATAGCACTGGTGCTGTGTTTCTAATGTATTTAACATGAATTTACAAGAACTATTTGGCCTATTTGGTGATTCGCCATCAAGTGCATAATTCTCATATCTCTACTCCCTACGTGCAGTGAGCCAGAGATTGATATATTTGAATCAGTTGACAGGAGAAGGCGTGAAGAAGAGATGGTAATCATGTCAATACTTTATCCCAGGCTATTTAATTCTCTCATTTTCTGAACGAAATCCTGGTAATCTGGCTGAACAGTTACCACCCAATTAGTTCATCATTATTTTTCTAATTCAAGCATAGTAATGCAGGAAATCTGGAAGAAGTTATGCTTAGAAAGTGGAACACAAAGTTCAGAACTCATTCCTCCTTTGCCCTCTCGACTTCTTACTGATGATGACTTGAAACCATTCTATGAAGCAATGAAAATATCTGATAAGCCAGTTGTGGCTCCTAGCCCTGGGTTAAAAAGGAAGGGTCAGAGTCTTGGGGGTCTTGATATCCAACATTATGGACGTGGAAAAAGAGCAAGAGAGGTTGGTTATACTTTTGGAGACTGCAGAACTTGCAGCCATATCTTTTTTCAGTTCTTATAATATCTGTAAAATAATTTGTTATTCACTAGTTTGTTCATTTTAATTCTTGTGCTTCCTTAGGTTCGTTCATATGAAGAGCAATGGACGGAAGAGGAATTTGAGAAAATGTGCCTTGCTGAGTCTCCTCAATCACCTAGTCTAAAGGAAGAAATTCAAGAAAAGAATTCCCCTTCAGTCTCTGACACTTGTCCTGACCCTGTTGTTGCCATTAGTGAAATACAAACCCCAGCACCTTATCAGCCTCCTCTCCAGCAGCCTGTGCAAGAACTTTCTCAACAGCCTGTGCAAGAACTTCCCCAACATGTTGGACCCATAGTTCAACAAAGCCCCGTGACTGTGACTCCGCCATCTAAACGGGGCCGGGGAAGACCAAGGAGGACAGCAATAGTGACTGAAATTTCACCGTCCCCTGTCGTTATTTCAGCAATTGCAGCCAGTGTAAAGGTGGATAGCAATACCATTGCAGAAAATACTTCTACCAGTCAGGCAACTTCTGGGCCTGTTTCTGTGTCTTTTCCTTGTGCTTCTTCCGTAGAAAGTACCAGCACAACCATCCTACAGAATGTAACTGGTGTTGCTCCCAGCCATCAGTCAATTGTACCTTCTGTTGCTGTTGTTTCTCAGTCTGGTCCTCCTTGCCCTCCTACAAGTGGACAGGGAAGGGGCCGAGGTAGAGGCCGAGGCCGAGGTCGAGGTCGAAAGCCTCAAACTGGAGGAGAAGCTCCAGGGCGTAGAGGAAAACAACAGAATGTTACAGCGGAGGCTTTCCCCACCCCCCCAACTCAAGCAGTAAGTGAGCCTGTCTCTGCAGCGCAAGGTGTGAATGTTATGAGTTCTTCTACTCACCATATGCCCCCAGCACCTCCTGCAGTGGGTGAGCCTGATCTGGTGCCACAGGTGGTGGCAGGTTTGGGTTCAAAAAACCTCGGTGATGCTCCTGTTTCCACGAGAGATGCTAGTAAGGAACTGAATTCGGTTGTGCCTCTTGCAGCATCTTCCACTAGCAAAGAATTAACCCCTGTTTCGACTGTTTCTGTTATTCCATCATCTGCTGCCAGTCAGGACCCTAGTTCAATTTCATCTCCAGGTGTCCTTCAATCATCCTCAAGAAACCATTCAGACCATCTTTCCCTCTCTGCTGCCCAGACCGAAGCTACTCTGCAGGTGAATTCAATTTCAGTAGTTCCTCATAGTTCACCTTCAGCTGGCAAGGAAACGAGCTCTGTGTCACCTGTTCCTCTTCATTCATCAACTTCAAAGGACTCCAATTCAGTTTTACCTGCTCTTGTTCCTGCATCATCTTCTGCTTGCATGGAACTAAGTTCAGTTTGCCCTCTTCCTGCTGTTGCACCCTCTTCCAGCATAGGTCCAAATACATCTGCACTTACTCCTCTTCTTTTAGCATCTAATGCAGCAAGCAAATTAGATTATGGATCAGATAGGATGACATTGTCTTGCTCTTCTTCTATTTCAGGTCATGATTCTGTATGTGATTCTTCTAACTTGAAGAGCACTTGTCAACAAGAATCTGGTGTAGTAACTGCTCATACTTCTGATCCAGTTTCACAGTATAGTACTGCTCCCACTGCACCTAAGCCAGGTAGAGGACGAGGACGCAAGGCTCAAACTGGAAGTGAGGCACCACGGCGCAGGGGGAAGAGACAGGATTTGGTCACTGCAGCTGTTACTGAAGGGTTAAGTGCTCAGGATCCAAGATTAATTGAACCCCTACAAAAGAGAACCAGGTTATCCGTTGGGAGGAAGCCCACTACAAGAAGCAAGCGTGAGAATGAATCTCAACAAGTAGTAGACCAATCGGTTGCATCTCAAAAGACTCCAGATTTTGCTGGTGGGGAAATTTCTAAGAATATGGTTTCTAGTGAAGTTAATCCACATAACAGTGAAATCAACAGAGATGCATCTCAATCCCATGCTATTCCGGTTCCTAGTCAACTGGGTGATAATCTAAATGGTGACGTTGCTACTGCTGAAGAGGTTCTCGATGATGCTCAGCAAAAGGAGAATGTGGTCCAACCTGTTACATCTCAAAGTTGCTCTAGTCCTCATGTTGAGCTGCAGATTAACACGGTCAACTCTGATGATTCTCCTTCCCAGGTTGGTATATCTGCTGGTAGGTTGATACTTCTAATATAAACTATTAAATTGCTATGACTAACGAGGTTCTCCTGGAAGTGCAGGAACAAACAGCTATTGTCAAGTCAGATGCTTCTCAAAAGATTCCATATCCTGGCACAGGAAAAATCCCTCAAGCTATGGCGTGTTGTGAAGTTGAGCTACATAGCAATGCTATCAAATCCGACGTATCACAAGCCAGTGGCGATGTCGTTAGCTGTGAAGTTGCCACGACAAAGGAAGTTCTTAGTGAGGATCAACAAACAATGAAGGTTCAGTCAGCTGCATCTCAGATGCCTTCAGTTCACTCTGTTGGGAAAATGCCTGAAGATATAGGTTGTGAGGTTGCCATGACAAAGGAAGTTCTCACTGAGGATCAACAAACAATGAAGGTTCAGTCAGCTGCATCTCAGACACCTTCAGTTCACTCTGTTGGGAAGATGCCTGAAGATATAGTGAGTAATGAAGTTCTGCCACAGTGTGATGCTACACAAACAGATGCATCTCAATCCCATGTCACTCTTGCCTCTTCAGGATCAATGGCTCCGGTTACTGATTGCCTGGTTGAAAAGAGTGAAGGTGATTCTAAGGGTGAAGATGGTGAGAAGACCGAGACTAATTCTATAGATGGGTCAAACATGGAAGTTCCCATTGGAGCTTTGGAGCTTACATCATCTGAGGATCTGAACAAGAGTGGAGATGCAGAAGGAAAAGCTAGCAGCAGTTTAAGCGGGGTCCTTCCCACAAGTTCCGAGTTAGTTCCCCGTCCAAGCGCAAAGACAGAGGTATATCTGGGTTCTGAAGGCTCAGGGAGAGTAAGTTTTAATTTGGGATCAACTCAAAGCCTGTCTGAGAGTGTGTCCGCAAAAACTGATGTTGAACAGTTACAGACTGAGGATCTTCCTCTGGATAAATCATTTGTTTCTAAAGCTAAGGCAGCCAGCACTGAGCATCTCGCTGGTGGCAGACTTGGAAAAGAACAGGGAACCGGAGACACCATGGAGGAGACTGTTGTTTCACCTGCTGTGGAGACTGACAATCTGAATATGAAGGGAATCACATCATTTGCTTCTCCATCTACTGAGGCAGAATCTTTAGTGGATGAACCTCCAGTATGCGGATCTTCTGAACCAGCCAAGGACAAACTTGAAAAAGCAGCAGAAGGAACACATTCCGATAAAGGTGCAATGGCTGAGGTTTGTGAACAAGATAAGTTATCAGTTAACGTGTCATTGGAGAAAACTAAAGATTTAAGTAGGGTGGAGAAAGAAAAATATAGGATTCCAGAAACTTTTGAGAAGCAAGTTAATGTTACTGAATCCCTAACAGAAGAATGTGGAAAAGATCTTGCAGCACATGGTCCAGAAATGAAAGATTCTGATGTAAGTGAGGTTGCACCAAGCCCTAGAAATGACTCCCAATCCAGTTTCACTGTTGGAACATCTCAAAGAACTTTTGAGGAGCAAGTTAATGTTGCTGAATCCCTAACAGAAGAATGTGGAAGTGATCTTGCAGCACACAGTCCCGAAATGAAAGATTCTGATGTAAGTGAGGTTGCGCCAAGCCCAAGAAATGAGTCCCAATCCAGTTTCACTGTTGGAACATCTCAAAGTGAACCTGAACGACAAGCAATTGCTGAAGCAAACTTGCATCCCAGTATTTCCAGTAAGGACTATTCTTTATCTAGTTTAGATAATGAATCTGATAAAGAGTTTGAAAAACAGAAGCAAATCTATTCTGTCACACCTGAGGTTTGTGAATCTGACATGACACATGTTAATTTTGTAGAGACTTCTCCCAGCACAGAATCTGGTGCCCAGAAGGAATCCCTTTCACCTAGGCTTGCTTCAAATGCTGAACCTGTTGAGGCTCTAACAGAAACGTTTGTCAGCCGTCATGACACAAATTACGTAGCTGAATTACAGGGTAACTTGAGTTTTGATGTAAAGGATGATCTTTCTAATTCTGAAGTTGATGTGTCTCAACTCTGTCCAGCTGATGGGTCATCTGAGAATCACCCAGAATTAGAACAGGTTGTGGTGGAAGATATGAGAACTAACATTTGTGAGGAGTCTGCTTCAGATGAAGTTGATGATATTGTACTGCGGCAAACAGAGAATGCTGACGGTCAGTGTCACGATGGTTTGTCTGTTGAGACTCATGAGAGCAAAAGAGCTGAAGATAAGGTCGATGTTTTAAATGGTGAATTAAATAAACATCTATCCAGCACAATTGCTGGAACATCTAAAAAGGTGGCAGATCTGGAGTTAGTTGCCGAAGAGAACACAGGGAAGATAAATGATGGCTCAGTAGATGCAGGTCAGGTGGCAGAAAAGTCCGAGGACATGGCAATCCAAGATCTTACTGTTGAAGGACAAGAGAGTAAGGAAACTGATGCCGCAGGAGATACTTCAACATCAAAAAATGAGGTGGAATCACAATCTGCTGTCGTAGAAAATATAGGAAGGATGTATAACAAGTCAGTAGCATCAGGGGAGGTAATAGCTGCTGAACTTCTGATAGAAGGGTCTGAGCATTTGCATGTCCTAGACCATGCAATTGAAGTACAAGGTAACAAAGCATTTGATGCCACTAGAGATGCTTCAGAATCAAATTCTGAGCTAAATGAAGCTCAACCTGGTGGAACATATCAAATTGGGTCAGAGTTACAGTTGGTTGCAGAACAAGACTCTGAGACAATGAACAAGGAGAATACTTTACCTGATGCTACAGCTGTTGAGCCCCAACCAGCTGTCTCTGAGAATTTGAGTATTCGAGATCCTGCACATCAAGGACCAAAGAACCAAACATCTGATCCAACTGAAGATTTTTCAACTTTAAGTAATGAACTTAATGAATCTCAACCGAAAGCTGCAGATGGAACTTGTGAAATAGCAGCGGAGTCTCATTTGGTTTCCAAACAAAACATGGAAATTCATGTGGAGGTTGCTATAGGGGATGTTATAGCTGAGAATGCTGCAGTAGGGAAGTCTGAAAATTTTCCATCGATAGATGTTGCTGTTGAAGAAAAAGGGAAGAAAGAATCTGATGTAACATATGAAATTTCTGATTCTGAACTCAAAGAACCTAAAACCAGTCAAACCACAATTGAAGCGAAAACACATATAATATGTGAGGAGTCGGGAATGACTGACAAGGATGTTACAGCCGAGAATGCTGCAGTAGGTAAGTCTGAAAATTTTCCGCCGATAGATGTGGCTGTTGAAGAAAAAGGGAAGAAAGAATCTGATGTAACAGATGAAATTTCTGATTCTGAACTCAAAGAACCTAAAACCAGTCAATCCACAATTGAAGTGAAAACACACATAATATGTGAGGAGTCGGGAATGTCTGACAAGGAGGTAGCTCCACTTGAAGTTGAAACTCCATTCAGAGATTTGTCTGGTTCTTCTGGCAGAGACTTGGCAGTTGAAGGACAAGAAAAAGAGAAGTCTGCTGCAAGTAAAAATGTTTCTAGCCCCGAGAATGAAGAGCGTAAATGTAGTCCAGGTGCAAGAGCTGCTGATAATGGGGCAGAATCACAATTGGTTGCTGAGAGGGACTCTGAGACAGTTCTGACCAAGGAAGTATTTTCAGGTATAGGGTGTTCATATCTGAAGTTCTTAACTGTTTATCACCAAATTCTGGTAGTAGCACCTTCAATGTTTCCAATCCAAATTAATAAATTTTCTTCCTGCTTCAGGCAAAGAAGAGATCTCCAGTATCAAGCTAGCTGGAGATGAAGATGTGCCAACTGCTATAGAGTATGGTGATCAAGAACTATCGTCTGCTACAGGGGCTGGTGATGATTAAACTATGGCCACTGCAATTACTGATGCTTGATCTGGTGTTTCTCCTGTATTTCAGGTAATGTGCTGTTCTTGCTTTTTATAATTATGTTTCAGAACTTGGATACTTTGACCATGTGTCCCGGTTTTTTGTTTATTATGTAAATTGTTATTCAATTTGGAGTAGATAAATATTCCTTTTATTGCTGTTATTGATTACTAGCTGCTTGGATTACTTATTATGTATGAAAAGGGTTTATTAAGTGCTGAATCATATAGGTATCTTATTACCCATTTACTAGAAGGTTCTTACTTTAATATCCATTCTCATATGTTACAATTCCTTACTGTAACTTCCTTTTCTCTATGGTATATTGTATGGAAACAGTTGATAGGCTGAATTACCTCTTATGCAGAATCATGCCATCTGTTTGCCAATTGTCATTCCTTTCTTGGCTCATTTGCCTTTGCTGTGTAGGATTTTGATATTGCCTCATTGGTTCTACTTTGCTCGTCTTTTCTTAATACTTGGGCTGTTTATAATCTTTGCATCTTCAGTGGAAATAGTCATGGCAAGTGATTTTTCACCAAGTTCAGTTACATCAACAAATAGTGCTTTGAAATGTTTTCTTGACAGTGTTGGGATCTTACTCTGAGCTCTTTAGGCTTCCTGCTGCTAATCTTCTCTTTTTAAAGATTGTCTTTGGCTCTCAAAAAAGCTCTACCTCCTTTTTTTATGATATAGTAAACTTCAAGCCCCAGACTTTACCTGGGAGTTTAGTAGTGACCCATTTCCACTTTGCTCCATTTTCCAACTCGGATTGTTCTTAGCACTAAGCTACCACGCCCATGTCCCTTACATTTTTTTTCCATTTTGAACACCAGCTGAGGTCTTTGTTATTTTTCTTTTATTTGAAATTTACTCATTTTTTCGTTTTTTTTTTTGGGTGTGTGCAGGCAAGGCAAGGCAGTAGGTGGAATCATGCATCTTATTTAAAATGCACTTGTGAAGAGGTTGCATTTTGACAATCTTGGGAGGGTAGGGACTTGTATAAATAGCAATAGTTCCTCAAGGATCTTAAGAATTTCATTCAGCATAAGTTGTGCATTAATCTTTGTTGTCAACAAGGATCTACTTAGCTTCTTTTGACCGTATCAAGTGATGGATTAGCTGGATTTAGCATGTCCTTAGCATTATGGAAATCTGCATCTTCAAAGCGGATGGTTCAGGCAAAACTCTTAGATTTATATAGTAAGGAAACTGGTTGGGACACCAAATTTGCTGTAAATTGTAATGTAACTTACCTTCTCTCTCTCAAATAGATTATGGTAAAGTTTGATAATTTGCAAATCTTCAAGCAATAAACCTAAGCGCTCAGTCTAAAGGTTTGTTGTTGGCAAGATTGACATGCCTTGTAGTAGGCTTTAAGTACACTTGAACTACTCTTGGTCGTCTATTTACCAGGGTATGTTGCTACATAATAATTTACATCTTCTCAAGCTTAAACTTTACTAATTTAACTTGGGAAGTTTTAACTAATGAAAAGTGCTGATGAATCAGTATAAGGAAAGCAGGCATTTACCTCAGAAATGGCACCTCAGTCAACAAGCCAACGAAAGTGATCAAATAAACAGACTAGGTCTATTTACAAAGTCTATTCAAGCCTAGAGTATAACAACCAATAACACTATGCTTTGGACTTTTTACACATCCATCTGCTTGGTTAAAAATAGTTACAATTGAAGCTAATGTATAAAAAGTATACATCATACATAAAATGGTATGCAGCGCTATTGCGTAGAAGTACCATGTCCAGCCTCAGACGCAATGAAAGACTCTTCAGACACAACGACGATAACATGAATCAAAGAAGAGACGAAGAGAATAAAAAATAGTATTTTTAGTTCTTTAACAGTACATTATATAAAAAAAATCAGAAATATAATCTTAATTATACAAGCCTTTTTTTTTTTTTTTTTTTTTTTTTTAAGAATCCTTATACTAAAATTTTATTGGAAATGATATT
>JAJONR010009128.1:0-41893 GCA_029582245.1 Solanum etuberosum
CTCTCTCCTCCCTCTCCCAATCTCGCTTGCCATATATACAAATGCATATGTATAATATACAATTATCTAACCGATATACATATACAATTCACCTCTCTCCCACTCTCTTCCCTCTCTCGCTCGCCTCTCTCCTCCCTCTCCCAATATCGCTCGCTTCTCTCCTCCCTAAAACATGCAGCTACGAATTGTAATTATCAAACTATAGCTATGGAGAGTAATTAGGCTATTTTGAGTGGCTATATGTGAAAGTTTCTCAATTTTTTTTATAAAAGCGTTAAAAATCCGTTAACCCAATAACATTTTTCGGTTCGGTTTTTGCACACCCCTACACTCAACCACCCTTTACTAGGTATGGATTATCTTAAAAAAACAAATTGGGTCAAATAGAATCGGCCAGTATATTTTCAAAAATTAACTAACATACAAAAAATTAATAAAATTTTGAATTCTTATTCAGTGACCCTAAAATATTGAAAAAAAAATGGCTTAGATCTTTTAGAGGATACGGATATGGTTCAATAGGTCACTACAGATGGTTCTAAAAAAAAATTAAACCAAAAAGAGTCGACAATAATATTCCCAAAAGTTGATGGATATATACACATAAAAATTTGAGAAAATTCTGAATTTTTGTTTTCCAACACCTAAATGCTAGAAAAAGTGGAGTGAATGATATAGAGGATGTGAATATCATTAACCAGGTCATTCCAAATTATTCTAAAATTTTTTGGATAAAAAGAACCACTCAATATATTATATTCTAATAAATTCATGAAATTACACATATAAAAAATAGAGAAACTTATAAATTTCCGTTTTATGATTCCTAAATGTCATACAAAGTGTCGTGGAAAATGTATAGACTATAGGTATGATTCACTAAGTTACTACGGATGATTCAAAATTTCTTTTGGTCAATATAGAGCCCGTTAATAATATTTTCAATAAATAATGATGAACTAACCATACGAGAAAAGTAAAAAGAAATAAATTAAAATTTTATTTTATGACACATAAAAAATTTAAAAAATTGCGTGGATCTCCTAAAGGCAATGTACACATAAATGATTTTTTTAAAAAAATTGAACCAAAAAAGACGGTCATTAATATCCTCATTAATTATGGAATATCATGGCCAATAAAGAAGAAGAAGACGGTGGCAGGCAGTGAGACAAGGATGTCTGTTTTTTTTTCATCATGGTCAACGATATGGTCATAAAATACCCTTTTGTACATTATCATAAAACTAGATATTAGGTCTCCGCATCCGTGCGGGCCCAATATATATTATTATTTTTGTATGAAGTTTAGAAATTTAATTAAACATTTTGTATGTGTTGTTTTAAAAAAATATTTGAAGTTGTTAATTTATTGTGATTTATATTATTTTTATGTCATTTTAAAATAAATATATGTTACTTTTTCTGTTCCATTTTATGTAACACAAGTGATTTTAGGAAAGTCAAGAGAATTTCTTATATGATTCTTAGATATTTTTAGTTGTTATTTTACTATGATTTAGAGTACTTTTTACGTTATTTTCAAATAATTACTTCTTCTATTTCAATATACGTGGTAAATATGGAATTAGAGAACCAACAAAATTTGTATATGATTTTTTCTTATGTTTTTAAAAATATCTTAAGTTATTACATTATGATTTTATGAACTTTTTATACAATTTTCAAATATATAACAAATTAAATAAAAAACAAGATAAAAAAGAGTTAAAACAAAGAAATGACTAAAGTTTTCAAATCATCGTATTCTTAGATATCAAATTATTCCAAGTCGTTAATTATTTTAATTTATAGTACTTTTTATATAATTTTAGCATACTTAATAAAATATTTTAAATTGTTCGATTTATATACAAATGACACACAAACTAGAAAGAAATCAAAATCAAGAAAAATATACTGAAAATAAACAGCATGGAATATAGGGAAAAAGAAGGGCCCACATGCATAGAAAATTGGACAACTTTTCGGCTGGGTAAAGATAAAAAGCAAAATAAAAGTTGGTTTTAATGTCCAAAATTATAAAAGTACAATCATAACAGAAAGGGGTACAATATCTTTTAGCATATAAAAATAGTAAATTACCAAAATTATCCCTGGCTAGAAAACAGACATGTCGTCCATGAGCTGCTTCCTAGCCTCTTTTCACCGTTTCAGTAGCTTTTCAACATGTCTGCTATTGGTCATTCAATTGACAAATAGGGATATTTTTGTCATTCTGATTTCTCAAAGTGATAAGATCAATAGGGGTATTATTGTCGTTTCAGCTTCTCAAAGGCTGCATTGTGTGTATACGTGTCTTGCTCTCTGTAAATTCATCAAACACGTAGTCTTCTTCAATTCAGCTATAATTTTGAACGCTTTGGGGGTCACCTTCATTTTCTTTTCTCTGCTTTTGCTTAGTTTTTTTACTTTCTTGTTGCTTCCTTGTATATACAAAAGGGACAACTGTTGTGTGTTGTATATAGAAGAAAAGCTTGCTGCTCTGTTTATACTGTTGTTATCAGGTCTGCAATTTCAAGTTGTTGTTTTCTCCTTTTTCAATTAGATTTCCATATTTCTTTCTGCTAAAATTAGGTTGGATTATAAATTCTGTGTGGTAAACCTCCTGAAATTACAGCTGAATCGGACTTTAAGATTTTGGCTCTGCATGCGTTGCGGCGAGAAATCGCTTTGTCGTTTTGATTGATTAAGCTGGATGAAGCTTATGTGTTAGTTTGTGTCTGAGTTGTTGATGGGCTTGGGATGAATTGATGTTATTCATTGGATTTGGTTTTATGTTTCCTGGATTTTAATGTGTTGAAAAAAATGAAAAAATGTTGCTTGCTTTAAGATGGAACTTTGATTGCGTACTCTTTTATAATTGGACTGTGTGCATGGTAGAATGAAGATTTTTCTTACTGTTAGATGACAAAGAATGATGGAATTTCGATTTTTGAGGGATGAAGCTTGTATTTTTAATGTGGATTTTTTAAATGATTTTTTTTCATACTTTGTAACTACATAAATGACCAGTTATTTAATCACACTTCCATACTTGTTGATTTTGTTGGTTCTCCTGTAACTGCATAAATGGGACAAAATGGCCAATTATTTAATAACAGTTTCATACCTCTTGATTTTGTTAGTTTCCCTAAGCATTTAAGTGGTTCTGTTTTGTCTTTTTATAGTTCACAGAGAGAGACTACTTATTTTGTTATCCTCTTTCTGCATATCAATGACCAATTTTAATAGTTTAGAAAATTGTTACAAAAATTTCATGAGTAGCTAGCTGCACACTAATCTCTGGTGAAGGTGGGTGTTGGTAGTATAAGAGAAGTGAACTTAGTTTCTGGATTTGCTGGTAAAAAAGGCATAGAAAGATTGGATATTCTTGATGATGATATGCAGGTTAGTGTGTTTAGTGTTCTTGATGCTGATCATAGTTTGTTGAACTTCACATCTGTTATCAGTTTGCATAGGGATAAACAAGAAGATCAAGAAAAAGGAGATATAATTGGTAATTACTATTAGACAGTGGCTATGTTGTGGATATACCTTAAGTTCAGATGCACTTTATTAGCTAAATTCCTGAAATACAATATTTGTATTTCCAAAACCGCACAGGTCATTGAACATAACAAATAAAATAGATTAATCAAACCTTTACGCAGTTGAATGAACAGAAGATTACAAAAAACATATAACATTACACGAGGTAGACTCCAATGAAAAACGGCTACACCTTTGCTTAAGTGATATTTTAAGGTTCCTTAAAAACATGAATGAACATCTCTATTGTCGGCTTACTCTGCCTCTATTTCTTTTGAAACTTACCTCATTCAGTTTGATTCCAATATTGTTCTCTCTGTACAGATACAATGCAGCAACTGAAATCTTTTTTTGATTTTTTTTTCACATGAAGAAACCCAAAAAGCTTACACTTTGGGAAAGCTTCATTGATCATGATGGGTTAAATATTGCCGAACAACTTGATCAATATCCCCAATCATTCTAGCTAGAAAATTGCAAAATCAAAATCATCTGCAGGTAAACACACACACTAATATCATATTCTTGCAAATATCAAAGCGTTAAAATTACATTCAACCATTCCAATATATAGGATTAACAAGCAGATTTGGCACAACAAATCCTCCATACCCACAGGTTGCTGCACTCAGGACATGGTATTTGCTTCCACAAAAACTAACTGCCAACAAATACATATGCATATGCATAAAGTGACATTTAGTTGTTTAAATTTACATTCCCAGGGCCAAATCAAATGAGCAGTTGCTGATCACATACACAAAAACAGTATAACTTCAACAGGTTCTCTTCAACTTATTCCTTTTGAAGATGAGATCATATCAATTGCCGATGCGCACCAACATCTTCCGGTAAGAACAAGTACAAATTCCATAGATCATCCTTTTGTATATTTATTCACACTTTCCCACAATCTTTCAGGGCCAAATAGTTTGCATACAGGCCAAATTTTGACTGTTGGATGAAAATCAACAGTTCTATATTTTAGCCTGTTCAACGTGCAAACAAATCTTTACTAGACTTCATTCACGAAGGAGATTTTATTGTTCAACTTGTCGCCGTTCCGCAAATCTTATACTAAGGTATCATTTAGAAAACTTCAATCAGGCAATATTCTTTTTCCCTTACTATCTCCATTTGTTATCATGACAAAACTACAAATAAACACATAGCATTCAGATTTATATGTTTTTGAAACAAGCTTCACCTCAATTCTTGTTTTTCTAAATTAGAGTGATAATTTTGACTTTTCATTGATTCCTCGGATTTCAACAGAAAACATCAACAAATGTCTTCTATTTCTAAACCATAGAATTCTATTTTATGAGTTTTACTTTGAAATTTGATCACCCCACATTCAAAAACTTCAGCTTCACTTTACTTATTAAATAAATATACAAAAAAAGTCAAAAAGTCCTCTATTATATCTAGACGTTTTTCGTTCTGCCACATCTATTCTACTTATCTAAATATCACCACACATATATGCTCTCAGTTATTATCTTTTCCTTTTTTAATTAGATGCTAGTATACTATTCTTTGTTAACACTTATTTTATTCTTATAATTGCGACTCTCAAGTGTAAGGTATTCAAAGTATATGCTTTTAAAGCAGAATTTGTGCCTTTAATATCTGCAACATGCAACATTTCATAATGTTTTAAGGTGTTTCATGGATAAATCTTCCACTTTTGCCTCTTTAATTTTCATTATTTTTACAACAGATGCCAATTTGACATCACCATTACAGACGACAGTGGTTCAGCAACAGCACTGATCGCAGATCAACCTGCTGAAACAATGTTACATCTCACTTCAGAAGAGATCTACGACATTCGCTGTACTAAGGTATATATAATGTTTAATTAAAATAAAATACAATATAAATGCCTATTGTTAACTAATCTTTTCTCATCCATAAAAAATCAAACACCTCCCCTAGAAACAAATGTTGCCTCTTGCAAATGTGACAAGACAATTAACTGGAAAGACATTCACCATTCAAGTCAAAAAGTCATTTGCTAAAACAATGGATGGAACTCCTGAAAAATAATTATCTTGTCATATGCGGAAAAAGAAAACATCATCAGTGCACCATTATCACCTGCTCCAATGGACACAGCAGGAAGCAGCAAAAGGAAGATCGAAAATCCTGTCACAAACCAAGAGGCCACTTCCCATCACAGGCATGTTCTAGAGGTGAAGACTCCCCCTCCAAAACGCTATATAAACTTCTCCATAAACTATACCGTTTTACCTTTTCAGAACTGCTGCTTCCTACATTCAGAACTTCAACTAACTGTTGTACTTCAGTTTTTTTTTATCAGTGAAGAGCCATATCGCCTACACTCTGCAATGTGATTGGAGCCATTTTTTGTCACTGCAGCAAGCATAGCCATAACGGATCCTTTTTTTTTTTGCCTATGTAAATAAAATGTACATACCTATGTTCTAAAACTTGGCTCCAACACTAATATATAATTTTGATCGTGTCTCAGTTGTTATTAAGCAATCTTCATTTATGTGTCCCACTTGAAATGTTGGGCCCGTGCCATCCACTTCTCCTATATATATAAGAAACTCTTTTGTACATTATACTGTTGAAGTCGAAATTCCCGTTAGGATATAGTTTGAAATTAAATTGATTTGAAATTGAAGTTTCATGTATTTTGGACAAATAATTTGATTTCTTAAGTTATTTATTTTTTCATAAATTATAAAAACTTCAGAAATTGTAAAAAAAATTCAATTCTTATACAATTTTATCAAATAAATAAAATATCTTTAAGACATCATATTAAAAGAATTGCATATCTTCATACTCGGTAATTGCAAACTTTCAATTAAATATAATTTGAAATAATGATGTTTTAATTGATTTATTTTATGTGTATTTTAAATTAAAATAACTTTTAAACAATTTTAAAATGGTTAAGAAACCAAAAATAATAAAATTAACCGAATTGTAACTTATATTAGTTATAAATGATAAACCAAAAGTCGATGGGGGAAAGGTGGTAGAAGCAAAAGAGAGCACGACTATGTAAAAGGTTGTCTGTTTCCTATTCTAATTTCACATTCCCAAATCGGACTTATGTTTAAATGCATGTGTACCTGCACCTGCTTTCCACCACTCTTCCTTCGTCTTGTATACCCTTTTCTTCTCCTCTGATTTCATTAATTTGCTTTTCATAATCGTTTCCACTACAGCTAGCTGATAGTATTTTATTATTATCTGTCTATAATGATAATGATAATAATATAAATAATTATGGAAAGACAACAACTATACTGTTTTATGTAGATTACAACATATAGAATTGGGATTCTTCTATTTCACATAAGATGGGGTTGTTGGATCTCTTCATCACTGCATCAATGCCCGTCCTCAAAGTCCTTTTGATTACAGCACTTGGATTAATACTTGCTCTCGATCGTATCGACTTATTGGGACAAGATGCAAGAAAACATTTGAATAATGTCAGTATATTTATATTCTTTTCTTTTTAAAAAAAAAATTTGATTGTGTAATTTTTGTTCCCCAATTCAAGGTAAAAACATGATATCGATCTTTACATAGTATACCGTTTGCAACATCATTCACAAAATTCCTTCTTTTTGAGCCATGCATATCATTCCAGATTTGTTGCTGCTTTCAAAATTATAACTCGCTGAAACTCTAGTTGGTTAATAATGTTGTGTTGTTGTTGGGTATCTTCATGTTAATCTGTACCACATCACACAGATAGATCAGTAAGTATGTTAAACTAAAATAGTTTAATTTGGGCTGACATTTTGGGGGAATTAGCACTACCTAGAGTGAAACCTTAGCCTAGATCATGAGTCTCTTTTCTTAAAGAGGTAACGTTGCGCTAATTCGCTGTTCAATGCTGATACTTCTCCTGCAAACAGATCGTATTTTTTGTATTGAATCCAGCCCTTGTCTCCAGCAACTTAGCCAAAACAATCACATATGAAAGCCTGAAAAAATTGTGAGTTCGAATGTCCATTTTATTCACTAAAACCTTTGTGTAAAAACATGTATCTCCTATTCACTCAGTTGCAATTGTAGGTGGTTCATGCCTTTCAATATACTCTTCACTTTTATTGTTGGTTCAATTCTTGGTTGGGCAGTCCTTCAAATTACAAGGCCTCCCAAACATCTACGTGGACTGGTTGTTGGCTGTTGTGCTGCAGGTATGTAAAACCGGCAAGAACCTCACTGATGAAGATAACTGTAACTGTGATGATATAGTTGATGCTAACTATGAGCACATTTTATTTGACCTGTTTTCATTTATGAGGGACCTGACTAATTTCCAGACCAGCTTAGCACAAGTTGTTCTGTCCTGAAATAGAATTTATATACCCAGGAACTATGTGGAAAACACTAGTAATACCCAAGTTTTGGACAAAAATTAATTGGAAAATAAAGATAGTCGTGATCAGAGAATCTTACTGCTGACTCTGTATATTTAATTAGGTTGAACCAAGTGAGAGATACAGGCTGTTTTAGTAGCTAACCTTCCTTATTCTGCTAAAATAAGATCTTGAGATTTCAAATCCATTCCGAGTTATGAGAATCTTTTTTGCACCTTATCAACTCAATTGATAACAATTTCCTTATCAAGGTTAAAGTAGATATACAACATAGTATGACTAGCCTAATTATTTTGCTGCTCTGCAATTCTGTGTGGAATGAGTCTCTCAAGATTTTGTATGAATTCTGTTTAAAATGTGTGTTGGTTGGAGTTTTTTCTCCAGACATGATACTATTTTACTTTAATTAAACAGAGAAAGGAATTGTGAGATCATTCAAGTTTCACCATAAAGGTGTTGGAGATGGAAAGCCAAGCAAATTGATTATTTTTCACACACTTTTAGAACCAATGTGATAGGCAAAATAACTTTACCTCGGAATGAGACAGTAGCATACCTTGTTACTGTATAATCTTTTATGTAGGCAGTTTGTTTGTTCAAGTACAAGTACATTTTGGGTCATGGAAATGAGAAAAATTGCACAAAAGAATTCCTCTAGAAAAATGTTCCTGGTCACTGTGTTGACCCTTCGTGCATGTCTGCTTTCTTCTGGTCAAATCAAATTATGAGTATTCAACAAAAAAGGTAATAGTCATGGAGGTGCGGGAAATATTGTTAATGGATTATTTAAGACATGCATAAGAAATTTCCAGTATCCAAGAAATAAAATTAGCCAAAGGAAAAAAGAAAGCTTACTGTTTACAGAGGTGCTGTTTGCGCACACCTTGACTAGTTCACCTCGTATGTACCTGCTGCTGCCTACTATCGGTGGATGTAACCGGTAACTTTGTCCACCAATTCTTAGACAGATGGGAATAAATCAACTAACTTATTTCAAATAATTTGTGAAGAAATAGGATGAACAAGGATGCAAAAGAGCTCTCTTGTACAATGAGATGAGTTGCTTCTGTAGTATTCAAGTTATATAAAATTACAATTTTACTTTGCATGGACAGGAAACTTGGGAAACATGCTTCTCATTATCATTCCAGCCGTTTGTAAAGAGAAGGGGAGCCCTTTTGGGGATCCTGGTGTTTGTCACACATATGGAATGAGCTATGCTTCACTTTCGATGGCAGTATGTGTCTCTTAACTACTTTAGTTGGTTTCAGGATTTTATTACATTATTAGAAGGGTCTCCAACATTAACTTTATGGCCATAGTACTTGTATAAACATGAATTCCTTTCTGGAAAAATCCATGACTTTTGATGCTAAGGAAATTTGATGCTTTCCCGGTGACTGTTCTACTTCAGGTAGGGGCGATTTATCTATGGTCTTATGTTTATAATATTGTGAGAATATCATCAAGTAGGAGCTCAAAGGAAGTTGAGATTAATGATTCCTCCACCAGTATATCTTCGAGAGAAGGCTCTACATCAACAGAATCACTACTTCCGTCGAAGGCCCCACCAGAACAACTTGGGCTTCCTTCCACTAGATTTGATCACAAAACTCAGGTTGATTATTGCTCCACATCTCAATCTTGGATATTACAGGCTATGAAACAACCAGAGTCTTCTCCCACCCCTTACCCCGCAGACAGAAAAAAAACTAATTAGGAAAAAGATGTTAGATAGGAAAACTTGCATATGAATAACATGATCAAGAGAGGTCCTTTAGGACTGGTAGATGACTAAATGGAGATGGTGAAGTAGGGTTAACCTTATAGCCAGAAGTTGTTGTAAAGGATTCATCACATGAGCTATGACACATAATGCTATGCAACATTAATGTTCAGCAGTTCTGCTGAGATTACGCCATATTAGATGGTTGAGATGGTGCACTACAGTTTTGAGTTTAAAGGATGCACTCTGGTATCATTATTGATTGTTTGAGGGTTCTAAGAATCCGATTCGAAGAGGATTTCACTTTTACACATTTATACCAGATTTCACTTATTTTATATTGAAGTTTTCACATCAATTAATTTGCTCAATGTTGGATCTACACAAATATGAAGATGCTCTCTGTTTAAGCATGGTTTTTTTTTTTTCCATAAGTTATATACGTATCATAATAAACACAATTATGCATCAATTTTGGATATTGATGTTTGTATTTTTGTAACAGGCCCACCTTGGTACTAGACTAAAGCAGTTCATGGAAAATGTTTCAAGGAAGATCAACCTGAAGAGGTTATTGGCCCCTTCTACCACTGGAGCGGTATTGTTCTATTGGTGTTCCTTTTTCTGAACTTGTTTATATTGCGCAATTGTCCTAATTCTAGTTTAGCGCTTCTAATAAACTGTGTCTAAAAGGAAGACACGTTGAAGCTTTTCGGTCATGCAGTTGCAACTAATCAATTACATAAAACCTCAAACCTATTTTTCAAGGAGTAATAGCAAGACATGTTTTAAACCTATCCACCCTGAAAAAATTTCTTATTATTTCTGTTCTTATAGAATTCTTCTTATGAAGGGTTGGCTTTTGGCAACCATCAATGTAAAAACTTCAGATTTGTAATTTGTAGGGTGGTTTTCAATGTGTACTAAATTCTGTAAATCCTTGATTATTATAGGCATCTGTAGCTGCATGAGCACACTTACACCTATTGGAGTAGTTCATTGATATCATCTGTCATTATGTGGTTTCAAAAACAATGAGACACATGACTTAGGTTAGGAATTCTTCTTTGGCGATAAAAAAAAACTATTCTATGTTAGCATTTTATAGATCCTCTAGACATTAGCAGTTACCAGTATCTACATGCTGAATAAATACACAAGTTGCACTAGCGCACTAACAAGTGGTCAGTTTATTTTTAATTTTTTTAATTTTTTTTTACAGATTGCAGGTTTTATAGTTGGACTTGTACCTCAGATAAGGAAGTTGATGATTGGTGATGTAGCTCCTTTACGTGTAATCGAAAATTCAGCTATTTTAATAGGGTATGACACAACTACTAGTCTGTATGAATATATTATAACAATTGGTTCATATTTTGAGAATCAATCAAAAAATAAAACTGCTATACCTTGAGAGTGCCTGCATAAAATGCAATCGCTTTAGAATGCCATTTTGCAGCCATATATGATATGCTTTCTAGCTGTAGATCAATCTGGAGATCATGTCAAAATCAAAACTTGTGCTACTTGGTCGCGTCACTGAATGTAATCCATAAAGCATCTTTGACTTGTTGAAATGATTGCAGGGATGGAGCCATTCCACTTCTAACTCTGATCATGGGAGGTAACCTTTTGAAGGGTTTGACCGCTTCAGGGATTCAAAAATCCCTACTTTTTGGCATTATCATTGTCAGATACATTGCTCTACCTCTTATTGGTATCGTTGTAGTCAAAGGAGCTATTCGCTTGGGCTTGGTGCAACATGATCCATTATATCAATTTGTGCTTTTACTTCAATTTGCACTTCCACCAGCAATGAACATTGGTATGACATTCAACTGGTTATTATCTGTCCTGTTCTTTTCATGTTTTTTTTGGCCCGACCACAATTTCAAAACCCCGAAGATCCCTATGTTTGCTCTGCATTAAATGGACAAGACAATTGCTCTTGACAGTAACCACTTGTGGCATTAATGTAAATGTGTCTGTTGCAATACAAAGTCTTGGATGAGATGATACAATTCTTGTTTCACTTGGCAGGCACCATAACACAATTATTTGGAGCTGGTGAGAGTGAGTGTTCAGTGATTATGTTTTGGGCTTATGCATTGGCTTCAATATCGCTTACTCTGTGGACAGCATTCTTCATGTGGCTTGTATCTTAACTTCATTTTTTTAATATCAGACATAAACAAGTTGACATGTCCACCAGTGTACTATGATAACAAAAATCAGGAACTAAAAGTTTAACCCTGTTAGATGTAGTCATTAATATAGGCTTGTTGGGGCTTTAAGTGCAAATAAAGATTCTTTAGTGTCGTTTCTTCAAGCAATGCTCATTTCACAAGGAAAAAATTGTCTTAGGAGCCTAGATGACGACACTAAAGCGCCCAACATGTTTCAACCGCTTAAACGTGGCTTTGACAACATTATTAATGACATGACCCACACAAACACAGTTGCTTTTCTCTAAAGCAAGGCATTCTTGGAGTAGTGAAGTGGAGAAGACATGTTGTACTCAGCTGAACAAGGCACTTAGAGATGATGGATGATCAAAGAAAAATAAAAGTAGGCACAGCGATTATTAAACTTTGAAGACAATTTGCAACTAAACACCTCAAGTAATGTGATAGCAAAATGTATCATTGCACATAGTTGTGCTTACATTGATCCAGTTGATATTAAAAGACAAGGTTTAAAGATGAAACGCATCATCATACTAATTGTTCCTACTATTAAAAGATGCTTGAGAAAAGCAATAAAAGCTTGTGATAGGGGGTTAGACGAGTTTTGTTGATCAAGTTGGAACTTCAACACATGGGTCCTGTGCTGACTTTCAGAGAGGAGTTTTGTCGAGATCATCAAAATAGGGATGCTCCATAGCTTTCTTAGCTGAAATCCTCTTAGACGGCTCATAATGCAACATCTCCTGCAAACACAAATGTTCACACCATAAATCATCCACTCATTCAAACAGGCTAATAAAGTCGAAAGTAAAACAAAAAAGAAAAACCTACACTGAGAAGGTGAATCCCATCTTCATCAAGACCAGGGACAACAGTTGAGAGTGGCTGTGGTTTCCATTGTGGGTATTCATGCCAGTTAACTAACTTGCTCACCCCAGGCCAGAGTTCTTCGTTAGGAGTACCTAGCAATCTGCACCGCAATTCTGTTAAGATTATAATAGTGGAACAGGTGAGGAGCAACAAAGCTCAAAGCTGGTGATTTTAAGCTCTAAACCTGAAAATGTGAAGCAGTTGTTGCAGCTCAGAGTCTCCTGGGAAGAGGGCTTGGTTTGTCACTAGTTCAGCTGAGGTTGAAAACGAACCACAAAAGAAAGAACAATTATAACTCCATGCTTAGTATATTACACAACCTATAAGGAGGAAAAGATCATTCGGAAGAGGAAGGATGAATAAGAGTTTTACCAAATATACAACCAACAGACCACATGTCAACTGCTGTGGAGTAATGAGTAGCTCCAAGAAGAACCTCAGGGGCTCTATACCACAGGGTTAATATCTGAAGGAAAAAGGGAATATTTTCACATTCAGGGGATCTAAAAGAGCATAGATAAATGAGGATAGCTGCTGCAGCAGAACAGTAAAATTACCTCATGCGTGTACTTCTTAATGGGCAGAGTATAAGCTCTGCCAAGTCCAAAATCTGCTAATTTGAGCACATTCGTCTTACGGTCCATCAGAAGATTGTGTGGTTTCAGATCCCTGCAGCAACAAATTAAAAAAGTGACAAAATGAACCATGAAAAGCGCATCTTTATGACCAAAAGGCACAAGTGTGGTTTTACCTGTGCAACACACCATGACCATGGCAGAAAGCAACCCCTTTGCAGAGCTGGTACATCAAGCTCTGTTTAAAAGAGAACAAATTTATTAAACATTAAACTGCAGAGTAAAAAACATGTGAGAAGTAACATACAACTCCGAGCATTTAGACTACAAACCTTGACAATTTTAAGGGGCATAGTTTCTCCTTTTGCGCGGAAAGTACGAATAAATTTCTTGACATCAGTATCCATGTACTCAAAGACCAAGTAAAGAACAGTCTTTCCTTCTTTGTTCTGCCCTTGTTTAACATCCATGAGCCTGATTGTACAATTATAGGGCATCGTATAAAAACGCAAGATACAGATATCAGTAACAAATGACAACCCTAAGAGTGAAATATACAAATTAATTGCAACAGATACAACACGCCTAGTCAGATAGAAATAAAATCTCAATTGACAGTAATGATAAAACAAAAACGAACAAAATAAAAACCCTAGGCAGAGAATAGAAATGCGAGAAATTGAGTATGGAGGATACCTAACTATGTGGGGATCCCTTGAGAGCATTCTGAGGAGTGAGATCTCACGGAGAGTAGTTGGAGGAACACCTTCTTCGTCCTCATGAAGCCTCGTCTTCTTCAGCGCAACAATCTTTCCGGTAACCCTATCTCTAGCTCTGTACACCTTACCATAGGTACCCTCCCCAACCTTCTCCAGCTTCTCGAATGCCTCCATCGCCGATGAACTCTTGCCAACATTTTTGGCAGCCTCCATTTCTTCTCTCTCGCTGTGTGTGTGTGTGTATGCTTCTGGTGATTTCTCTTGTGGAGCGTCTCAGTGACCCGTTTTATATACTGAACCGCCTACATCTTGCACAACGGCACCATTTTTGAATTTCAAACGAGATTCCCTGTGATTTCCTAATTCCACAACTACCCCTCTACTTTTCGAATTTCCCTATAATTTATTTGTAGTGAAGTATTTCTCTTTCCTTTTTTTTCCACGTTACTTTTTTTTTTTTTGTAAGAAAAAATTATCAAAATGGTCCTTAATTGGATGGAGTTTGATTTCATTTGGTCCTTCATGTATAAATATGATGAAAATAGTTTCCAATCATTTCAAAAAATAATTAATTTGGTCATTAAGCCATAAAAGTAAAGACTTTAGTTGTCCAATTTAACGGAGGTTAGACTAGCTATCAAATTACAAAACGAAGGTACTTCCTTGTATCATTCAATTTGATTTCGATACCCACATTATAATTTTTAACCCTATCTTGAAAGAATCATGTGAAAACTTTCGATGGAGGGGTAAGGTTTAAAGAAAATTATAATTTTATGGTGAATACATTGAATGGAGTATGGGAAGTCTAGTATATCTTTGATTAGCTAAGTAGGTTTTCTATAAAGAAAGATGTTGAAGGCCTCGGTTTATCGTGGCAACATATGTAGCAATATCTTTATTTATATGGCCTAGGACCAAATTCATCAACTTTTGGTATTAGATTTATACATTAAGGTAAGGACCAAATGAAATCAAAGCTCATACAATAAGGGACCATTTTGGTCATTTTCTCTTGTAAAGATGTAATATTACTTTTTTCACACACCTTAAAAAAAATTAAAATTTATCCTAACAGTGTGGATTGAAGGTTTGAGTTATGTGAAGATAAAGTGAACATTGACATATCTCCTTAAGTGAGGGGATTAAAAATAAAAAAAAGGCACTCTAAAAGAACTTAGGCATACTCGATGCTTATACCAAACCTATATTTATATATATATATATACCATGATTAGCTGGTAGATTATTTGGTATAGAAGTGTATATTAATTATGAAGAGCAACCCGTAATTGTACTAGCAGAGACAGTGCACAAAAGAAGGCAATTACTCGAGTTACATAACTCGACCGATCCTCCTTCACATATTTGTTCAAAGAACCCTTCTTTTTTGTCATTCCTTGCACAAGGATCTACAAAATACAGGTTGCAGCAGCCTACACAAGTCCTCGACATAAATCAATACCTAACTAACTTAGCAGATACAAAATCAGTTCATACACGTACAACACCTAGTTACCTCCTTTACCTAAATACAGCTCTCGGGTCAGATCTAATTCAACCATATAGACGGAAACTCTTACATTACAAACCTTCCTCCATAGCAAGACGATAACACATGCAATCCCGAGAGGCAAAAAGTGCTCGAGATACTTTGGGAGGCACAAGTTTCTCCACTGGTTATGCATATATACAAAGAATTTGAAGTGCCTTCTATAGCTCAAGTTATTCGATTAAGCCTCATACTCTGCACCTTCAAAGATATTCTCAGCTTCTGCTCCTCCATTTCTCTCAAGATACTCAACAATTTTGCTCGATAACCTTCACAGGTCTCAGTTGCATATACCACAGCAGTCGTTAATTCCTGAATTTTCTCATCTTGACTCTACATAAGGTAAAAGAAATGCATAGTGTCAGTTACACACTCAAATTATTAATGCATGAATGGTAATTAGCATCAGAAAACTATTATTGAACTACTATTAGGCAAATCTAGTTGTCAGGATTTCCTTTATAAAACCACAAGTCAGAATTGCTAATGCGAATGTCAATGTTTCTTATTCAACTCATAAAATCATAGGAATTTTAATTCATTCATTAGACTAATTCACAATTTTAACTCATAAATAGCAACGGAACTTCATCTGACCTTCAAACACTGACAATGCTAATTCATTAGACTAATTAACAATCTAAGACAAACACCAAATATAAGTAATGCATGTGAAGATGTGACCACTGAATATCTACAAGGTGCCAAGATGCACGAAGCAAAATTCATTAATTATTTGGTATGGGCTTCTGGAGACAAGAAAGAAACAATTCACTTAGAGTCCCCTGTTCAGCAGCTATCACAGATTCAACATCTCTTAGTTGCAAACTGCAACTGCGGAATTTGTTATATTTTAAAAAAAGAAAAAACAGATAAATAACACAAACAATGAAAAATCAGAGACCAAAACGCAAGCAGATGACTTATGATCAGAACCTTAAGGGGAGCCATGATTTGAGAGCTGAATAGTTATGTTTAGCAATAGCAAAAGTTGGCTATCCTAATAGAAAGGAAAAAATGTAGAGCCAACACTTCTGTTTCCCTAATGAGCATTTTCTAAGTTGCTCGGACTCTCCAAAAATGTTGCCACACCCGTGTTGAATCCTCCAAAAATGCACTACTTTTGAAGAGTCTATGTCACCTGATGTCATTTTTGAAGAGTCCGACCAACATAGAGCATTTTGACCTCTTTAAATTCTCAATACAGACAGATTTAGGCCCCCTGTGTCCCCCCCCCCCCCTCCTCCCCTCCTCTTTGCAATAAATCTTGTGAATGCCGCTACCGCTGTACCATTTATTTTATTTTTTGTATAGCGATGGTGACAGACCAATTTGAGAGCATCTTGACTATTTCATGCGGTACCAGCACCTTTCCACTAGTACAAGTACAGGGTAATTCCTTCCGCAAGTAGCCAACATTTTTTACTCTTGGGATTCGTACCTTATTCTCCTATGATTTTAGTTCCATCTTCATTGACCACTAGGTCATGCCTTTGGGTGCAGTGAATGCCATAAATTCTTGATGCAGTAACTAATATATAGAAGTTACAATGCACAATTTAGCAACACTACAAAGCCACAACATACAATATAGGTAAAAGATTTAGGGATAGACGATCTCTCTGATTTACTTCCACTTCCATACCAATGCTTAATCACCAAGAAGGAAGACAAAAATTAATACAAACTTGTGGTAAAACAGAATGCATGATATACACCAGCAGAAAGAACATCCCACTAATTTCTGGGTGGAGACAAAAGAGTTCAAAGAAATTTTTTTTTACCAGCAAGCTGGAATCATCACAATCAGTTTGATTTCCATTCAAGTTGAATTCCTTTTCTTTGTTCATGTCTTGACTCAGTGGCTGTGCTGGAGTACCGCACATAGCAGCAGCAACCTTCTTGGAAGCTTCACATAAAGCATCCATAGCAACTAGGTACACACTTTTCGAATCCACTCCTTCTTTGACATAGTTAGTTGCTTCTAGGCTTAACTTTTCAAAGCGATCAGTGAAGGAGTCCTTATGGCTACTTGGCAATCCAAGTTTATCTTCATCCAATACAACCTCGCTCTTGGCTTTTCTTGTCCAACGTTTTAGTACATAATGTGATAGAAGCCTCAGAACATTTTTCACTCTAAAAACAGCTAAAATGTGCCTACAAAGAATACCTGAAAAGTCAAACAATTGGCAACTACAGCTAGCTTTCTTCTCAACGACATTATATTGGACATAATGTACTTTATGGTCCTCTCCAAATTTTACCACTTGATATATTACATCTGATCCTGCATCATTAATTACAGTTGCAGGATAAGCCAAAGTTTCCATTAGTTCTTGTTGGAACATCAAAAATATTTCCCTAGTATAAATGTTAGCTGCTTGTTTTTCCATGGGAGATGGGGTCTTCAAAATAGGAGCAATATTTATGGTATCATACTCCGCCTTCACCTCCTTCTCATGCCTGCTTGCAGTAGCTTTTTCATACTGACTCATTAGGATGTGAATGTTAGTCGATGCATCTATATATCCATCGAAGAATGAGCTTGTACTATCACTAGTTTTAGCAATAGATGTATCCCCAAAGAATGTATCTCGAAGGTAAACTGGAACCCAGTGTTGTCGAGCATCGTACATTGACTGAAGCCATTCATCACCTATCAGATTGTATCTTCCAAGTAGGGATCCCCAGCATAATTCAAACTCCGCAATTGTCTCAGTCAAGTTGACACATTTCTGGAATTCTGCTTCAAAAGTGGGGAATTGCTGGAGTGAGTGTGAGAGCCTCTCCTGTGCTTCTCTAAAAATATTGGATTTGCAGAAGCGGTGACGAGTGCCTGGAAATACGTCTAATATGGCTGACCTGATGATCCTATCATGATCTGAAGTTATAGAAATAGGATGGCAACCAGACATTGCAGCAAGCCAATTTTCGAATAGCCAAATGAATGATGACTCTGATTCATTGAGAAGCAGGGCACAGCCAAATAAAACAGGTTGACAATGATGGTTTACTCCTATAAATGGTGCAAAGGGCACCCGGTATCGGTGAGTCCTATAGGTGGTATCAAATGTAACTGTATCTCCAAAATGAGAGTAATTCTTTCTAGAGGTTGAGTCGGCCCAAAAGATGTTTCCCGATGAACCATCTTGAACAGCATAAAAGAAATCAGGATCCTCAGCCTGCTTCTGCTTCAAATACTCAAAAATATAGTGAGCACCACTCCCTAGAGTCCTCTGCCTGCTTTGGTTCATATAATTCTGGCAATCAACTTTTGTGAAACCAACGTTATTAACCCCACCAGATTGCTTTATTAGGACAGACATAACACCAGTAGCGCCCAAACCAGCAGCTTGGAGCGTATCAATCAAGCTGCGGGCAGGACCAGAAACATGCCTATGTGATCGAATCAAGTGGACTTGATCAGGGGGTACAAGCTCATGATTATGGTCCTTGATGAATTTAGTAATAGCCCACTTACCAGAAGTCTGTTTCTTTACAGTCAAGTGAGCCTTACAACCGACCCTAGAGACAATCCGCTGTCGCTTGGGTTTGTGTTGAGCACCATTATCAGGCCTAGGGTTAAAACCCTCTTTGGAACATACCAATTGGCGGGTACTAATAGAGTTATCACGACGTGAACGTCGATAAGCGCTGACCCGAGTGCCAAACCCAACTCTGCGGGCATAGGAATTGTAGAATATCCTAGCAGCCTGCTCGGATTCGAATTCCATGCCCTCATAGGGTTCTAAGTCGGAAGAAGAACACTGTTGTCCTAAATCCACTCCAGAAGCATTGAGGTTATCTTCTTCTTCTTCTTCGGCAGAACCCATATCGAACTCCATTGCATCGTTTTCCAAATTTAAGGGTTCAGATTCCATAATGCGCAGAAAAGAAACAGAAACGTACTATCGAAAAGTTTTGTTAGAGAGGAATTTGGTTAGTAGAGAAAATAAATTATTGACTAACCCGCAAGAAGAGAGAGACCAATTGTACAGCGCGGGCTTTTGCATGGGCATGGCAACCTCCTCCAAGCTCAGTAATCTCAGCAAAAATGGCGACCTTCTTCTTTCCCTCAAAATTTTGAGCTTTATTACTGTTTAGGGATCAGAATTTTTTGGACTTTTTCCACACTCTTTACTAAATTATTTAAATTTAACATAAATTGTTTTTTTCCGTACAGAAAATAGAGAGTATGCGACCGTAGAAAATTAGGAATTTTTTTTTAATCATCAAATAAAATACCATATTATTCACTGATGCACCAGTTTTTTTAAAAAATTAATTTTCTTGTTTATTTTAAACTTCTTTTTTCTGGGTAAAACATAAGATTAAACTTGGAGCATTATGCATTGTTACAATAGGGAGTAGATAAAAAGGAAAGATGGTATAAGAGACTCTGACGAATCCAATGGGGAACTCGTTTGAGTTACTAATCTTCTCTATAACAACTAAAAAAACAACGTTGTCATGACAGGTTTGATTGCACATGTTTAATACAATGTTTGATTGCTCCATTTCGTTTTCCTCATAAATAATAGAGTCTACATGCATAAGTAATGTATATATTATTATGTGTGCAATGTAATGTGAAGCAACACTAGGACCATTAAATCAAACATAGAATATACTTCACAAGACAAGTCAGATAAATTGTACAATTTCAGTTGTAGTTTGATCTGTGTCTCAAGTAGGCAGGATCAAGCTGAGAAATGAACTCATCAATATGCTTGTCTGAACTTCCACTGGTGTCAATTGCCTCCTTAGCCAATTCTTTCAAGCTAGTAATATTCTTTCTAATTTCTTGTCCTCTCTCTCCTTCTAAAACTTCCCTGATGCACCTGTATATCTCTTCACTTGCAGTGACACCTTTCTCATCCTCATTTGCTTTAGCTATCAATCCCACCCCCCAAACTTTCTCTAGAAAATGCGCGTTGATAATTTGGTCTAATATTTGAGGCATTGCAACTATAGGCACACCGAAGCTTACTGCTTCTAAGGTTGAGTTCCATCCACAGTGTGATATGAAGCATCCGATTGCATGATGTGCTAGTACATCTAATTGTGAGCACCATGTCACAACCAATCCCTTACCTGATGTCTCTTTGGTGAAATCACTAGGAAGCTTACTCTGTTCATCAGGTTTCACCACCCATAAGAACGTAATGTTGCTTTGCCTGAGAGCATCACCTAGTTCTGATATTTGTTCTGCACACAAATTTGCTGCACTTCCAAAAGAGACATAGACGACTGATCCAGTTTTCTTACTGTCAAGCCACTCCATGCAATTGCTAGAATTTGGCTTATGAATATTGAAGCCATACTCGTTATCATTTTCAACTCGTTTGTCAAGATAAAATGATGGCAATGTTGGACCAATCGTTACTACATTCCAAACTTTCTTCATCCAATCGACAACCTAAATTCAGATTAATTAGCTGAGTGAGTCAAACAATTCATCTTCCTAAAAATCAAATATATAGCAAATGTAATTTGGCTAAACAAAGGACTTGGTGATTAGTAGCTGGTTCAACAAGAGCAATCTGATCTTATTGGCTTGCTTATTCAACTCGTTTGAGTAAACCCCGTCTTCACTTTGTCCCTCTTCCCCATCTGTCCCAACAAGTTAAACTTGGCGCTGAAAAATTCCAGCAAGTTATAAGCTTTTAAAGCTTGAGAACAACAAATCAAATGTGCGTTATAGGTTCTTTAAAGTTACAGTTCTTTGACAAGAAAACAATACATTACCAGCCTGAAGTATTATTAACTTCTTGTCCCCAAGTCTGCATACATAATCAAGACTAGCTAGAAAAGATTGAAAGAGCAAATGAGATATGATGTACCTACCTCTTCTTCCAACTTATCGAATGAGTTAAAGAGGACCCAGTCTGCCTTTCCAAAGTTGTCAAACTGGCCAAGTATGTGAATGATTATTGGGGGATACCGACCAGTGCTACAACCAAGAGATGGCAGATTCGGAAACTTGAGCTTTGGCAATCCTGTGATTACCGGAAAACTAGGCATGGAAAGAGGAGTCTTTTCATAAACCTCACAGTACATGGGATAGTAGGTAGCAGCAGTAGCACATGATTGAGTGAAAAAGGCCGCGCCAGCTATGCCCAATTGGGTTGTAATTTTGGAAGCCCAGGTAATGTTAGCATCATAAACAAGGCACTTAACAGGGTGTTCATGATCTAAGATGAATCTGGTGAGGTTTGTTGAGCCACTGGCCTGGAATCTGTCTAGAAATCCTTTGAAACCTCCAGGACCTACCACCCCGCCTTGGGAGCAATCATCGTAAATTGATTCAAAAGTGATCATGGAGTAAGATAAAGTAGCTTTCATGGACTTTGCATTGGAGAGTGTGGTGGCTACAGTGATTTTGATTCCTTTGGAAGCCAGGCGTTTTGAGAATTGGAGCATCGGATTAATATGGCCCTGTCCCTGATCTGCTAGCACCACAATATGATGTGCTTTATCAACTCTTCCTTGCTCCATTGTCTATCAACTGCAAACCAATTTGCAAGAAAATTTATGTTATGACTAAAACTACTACCAGAAAGGAAAGAAGAGGCCAAAAGACTCAAAAGTCACGACTTTTTCATCTGTTATGATCTTTGCTTTGACATCAACATAGCCAGCAAGCAAAATTATGTGTGTTCACATTGATAACATCGAGTAGGACCTTCTATGCAATATCCATTACACTAGAAATAAAAGAATCTTCTACAACCGTCCGTGTCTTTTCTTATTGAAAATGTAATCAATAGGGCAGTTGTTATATTTGTTGTCCATTTAAGCAAAACAATTATGCCTTGATCCAATGTTTTAAGTCTTCTACCTACTTTCTCCAATTAAAATATCAAGGATAGTGATTTATCCAATTAAATATGCCAAACAAACAGCTTCTGATTTATCCAATTAAATATGACAAGTCTGCTTTCTTCAGCTCTGTTTCCATTACCTGTAGAGAAATGCCAAGTCAAATTACATTGGATTACGTGCAGGTGATGCAGGAAGAACAATCAGATGCATAAAGTTAGCGAACCCATTATAATTTTTTTTTTTTTGTAGAATTACAACATGTGCTTGCATTCAAATGTAAGATTCCAGGAGAGATGAGTAAAAGTACAACGATTAAGTAAGCAAATTTTTGTGTCTAACCCTAAAAGATAAGAAAAATTATGACAAATGAATCTATACAATAGTGATTTAACTTCTAGTATCTACAACCTCTGTCAAATCCTTTGGTTCCTCTCAAGAATGAATTGAATGCGAGATTGATTTCAGAGTTAGCTAAGATCAATTGTTGTTCACGAAAACTTCAGTGATCCCATAAACAATAATTTTCAGTGGCTGGGATCAAGCCTAGATAAAGCCATTTCAAACAACTCCGATTAAAGAGTGGCTGGTCTAGTTGAGTTAAGCAAAAAGATCAGCCACTCTGCACCAGATAATAGGGGGAAACTCCTTCAAATACAAGTATATCTGGTGCACAGAGCATCCTGAACAAAGCATACAGCCGATCAGAACAGTCACAAGCAGAGAGCAACCCTTGAGTTCAACAAGTCCAATTAGGGCACGTGAAAAAGCAGTTCACTTGCTAAAGAGACAAATGTGCCAGCCCAAGGGCAATTGCAGCAAACCAAGTCTGCCTTCGGCCCTATGCTTGTTTTAAGCAATGGTCGTGAAAGATAGTCAATTAAATTTGGTAGATGTTGTCAGATGGAATCAGTGGAGGACATGAAGATGTCTTCTTTGCATGGACTGTAAGCTGTACTCCTAAAATAAAAAAAAGTATTTCATCTGTCAGAGGAAACAGGCAAATAAGGTAACTTTCAACATGTAGATAAGGAACACAACAAACCATTTGTAAAATGAAATTCTAGCTAAATCGGGTTGAGTGGTTATAATCAAAGACCAGATGACACAGAGAATGCAGAACAATTAATTCATCAAAGTCTAAAAAGATAACAACTTGAACCTAAAGAGTGTTAGAGTGGGTTAGAGTCCCACATTGGTTGGGAATGGACTGGTGGTCTGCTAATATGGACTTGGGCAATCCTCCCCTCATGAGCTAACCTTTTGGAGTTGAATTAAACCCAGGTATCAAATCCTTACAAAGAGAATCTCATTCAATTAAATTCATTCAACTTTAAATAAAACAAATTACAATCTAAATCCTAAAGTAAGAAAACTGGGGTGGGAATTCCCCAGGAACAGAGCTAATTTATTTCATATATAGTGCATAAAATAGTTCTCTCAATAAAGTGCATAACACAGAAACATGTTTCATGGAAACATATTTCTCTGATATTAGTACCTTTGTGCTTGAGGATTCTAGAAATTGCAACTGCATCATTCTCCTACCACTAAACAAGCAGAGAGTTTCTCCACCCTTTGGCACTCAAAGTTCTTAATCAAGGCAAATATTCACAAAGTGGGAGCATTCTGGAGCGGTAATTTGTTTTCCTTGATAATTACTCAGTTGTGTATAACTATAAGGCATATGCATCTTGATTTAAGTATCTATAAGGTACCAATGAGCATTCACCAACCCGGAAACCACAAACCAGAAACATTCACCGTGAAGATCTGTATTCAAAATGCCACAGCCAAACAAGATAGCAGCACATTCCTGCTTCTAGCTTTGAAGTCTTACATTTACTGTCCAAATGTGATGCAACTTTTCCCTGGCAATACAATTGGTTCCAGAATGACATATTCAAATCTCCGAAACCAAAGACACTCAATAGGTGACTCTAATCTTATCCGGCATCTCACCAGTAATTCCCACATGAGCATTCACCATCCCTGAAATGATGAAACCTATTTCCATCTCTGACGATGATTTCTCTTGCCTCAACCTTCGACATGAACTTGAAGGCATTGTGGCAGTCACCACAAATCCGAAGGTTCTTGAAGACCCTAATTGTGGCTCCACGAGGAAGCTTCAAGAGCCCAAATACAACCGCCAGCTTTTCACTATGAGTTGAAAGAGCATACTCCTTTTGCTCAGTCTCCATATCATGCAACACAAATTGCGTGTCTGGAACATATCCCATTTTCCTCATCTTCAGCCTTAATTCCTCCAGGTAGTTGTACACTACTTGAATTTCAGGATGTGCAGTATCACCCACCAAAAAGACATGAACGGTATTCTCAACCTTTATCCAACTACATCCAGGCTCTTTTTTCACCCCTTGGTCTCTCATCAGTTTTCTCACCTTAGCAGCGTCATCCCATCGGCCTGCAGCAGCGAATGTATTAGCTAGAAGTATGTAGGTTCCATCATGTTGTGGCGTCAACTCAAAGAGTTGTTCTGCTGCTTCAACCCCCAAATCCACGTTCCTATGAGTTCGGCAACCAGCAAGAAGAGCTTCCCAAATGGGTGCTCCAGGTTTATAAGGCATATTCTGGATCACTTCTTTTGCTTCTAATAACCTTCCAGCTCGAGACAACAAATCAATTAAACGGGCATAGTGATCTTCTCCTGGGCTTATTTTATAAACACTGTGCATTATATTAAAGTAGTGTCGTCCCTTTTCAACCAATCCGGCATGACTACAAGCAGATATAACCGTGAGAAAGCTTATCCTATCAGGCATTATATTTTCATCTAACATCTGTTCAAAAAGTTCAACCGCTTGAACACCATATCCATGCTGTCCCAAGGCAGCAACCAATGCATTCCAAGACACCAAATCTACACAAGGCATTGTGAGGAACACATTACGTGCAGCTTCAATGACCCCAGATCTTCCATAAAATGTGACTAATGCATTTCCAGCTGAAAGGCTTGAATCATAACCACGCTGGATTAGTTGAGCATGGAGTTGGCATCCTGTTTCTAGCGCTCCAAGCACTGCACAAGATGTAATAGCTCCAGCAAATGCATAGTCACACAGCTCGATCCCCTTTACTCTCATTTGGTTGAACAGTTTGAGACCATCTTCTCCAAGTCCATTTTGTGCTAATCCTGATATCATTACTGTCCATGCCAGGGAATTCTTCTCTGGCATCTCATCAAAAAATAACTTAGCTTCATTAATCCGCCCTGCACTCACATATGCTGATAGAACTGCATTCCATGAAACAAGGTCCTTAAAAACTAGATTATCAAATACTTTTCTTGCATCATCAACTCTACCACATTTCCAATATAATGTTATTAAAGCATTATATACAGACACATGGATTTTCTCTTCTGTTCGTCTAACATAAGCATGCACCTGCTTTCCTAGAAGAAACAGTCCAGCATCGGCACAAGCACTGAGGATACTGGTGCAGGTAAACTCATCTGGCTTCATCCCTGCTAAATACATTTTCCTTAACATATCTAATGCTTCAAAGATGAAACCTTTATGCACATATCCGGAGATCATGGCATTCCATGCCACAAGCAACTTCTCATCCATACCATCAAACACCTTCCGAGCAGCATCAAGATCATCATTCTTCACATACCCTGTGATAATCGTAGTCCAAGACAAGTCATCCCGTTCTGGCATCTCATAAAACAACTTGCTAGCTGAGTCCATCAACAGCAAGGATGATGCTAGGGGTGATGAAGCACATCTGACGTAAACAGATATAAGTGCATTGACAACACACTTAAAGTTGGACATGCCTGACTTCGCAACAGCACAATGCAGCTGCCGGCAGTGCATTTCATGATCAGCTATAAGGGCTAAGGCTGCAAGTACAGAGGTGTAGGTATACTCATCGGGTTGAAAAAATTTCCACCTCATATCAAGAAATAATTTTATAGCAGCATGGCCATCGTTGTTGTGTGAATAGCCAGTAATCATAGCGTTGTAACAAACAGTGTCACGGATACTAAATGGGGTTTTGTCAAAAACCTCTCTTGCAAGCTTGGGTTCTCCGGAAGCAGAGTATGCAGCAATCATAGTTGTTCTTGCCACTACATCTGGTTGGGGTATTCTATCAAACAGGTGCTTTGCATAAACAAGACCGGAATTTTTGCAATAGATATTGATTAAGCGATTAAGGATGTGGCTACGCGGCCTGAATCCGGAGGTGATCATGTTGGCATGGATTGATCGAAGAAGAGCAGACGCTGAGGTGGCATGCTTATGCTCTCGGCAAAGAAGTTGGAGCTGGACTGCGTAGAAGTTAGCAATGGAACCCGTGGCTGATTGGTTCTGCAAAGATGTTTTGACGGCATTTTTCATGATTGAAAAAGGTAAATATAGGGAATGAAAAACAAAGAGAAGTTGTTGAAGAGAGCCAGTGGATTTTTTGAAATTGAAGAGAAGACGACAATGCCTAGGATGAGAGTTCAACCTAGAACTGCCCACTTGGCAAATTCAAATACCACCAGAATAATAGTAGTAATATTTTGCTCTCGAGGCAACCATTTTTCTACTTCTGTATCATTCCTCCTGCGGGAAAATCCTTAAAATATCCTTAAACTATTGAAACTGGTACAAAATTATTCTTCGTCCATCTATTAGCTCCAAAATACCCTTCACATCCATCTTTGGGTTCAATATTGACTTTTTTTTTTAAACAGTCATTCATCAAATAAATTTAATTAAATCTTTAAATACGTGGCAATCCTCTATTGGACATATTTTAAATAAAGAAAATCAAAAATCTATCCATTTCTAATTAGACCCGCCCCATGAGTATTGGAAGCTTCCTCCACCGGGTCAGAATGATTTGACTTGGAAACAAGCTCATTTTAGTTCAATGATGACTTTTTCAGCTTAGCGGAAGAACCAACATCACCATTAGATGACCTGTTTTTGTTCAATGATGACTCGCTTTTGTTTCTTCTTCTTTTTTTGCTCAAGATTCCATCTTCATAAATATTAAAAATTTCATAAATAAGTTGTCCATTTAGCAGCTGAAACAGTAGCGGTTAAAAGAATTTAAATGGTCAGCAACGTCGCCGCTCACGGCGGCGATACCTATTCGAACCACCACCATCGGAATTTTCAAAACCCGAGTCAGGTATTGCTGACTTCTTGTGGGTACTCCTCCAATTACTAGAAAAGTCGCCAAAAAGTTCACTAGCAATGGAGTTGGGTTGGTGGTTTTAGACTTATGGATTGTTTTCCGATTGCCGATAAACTCGCCGAAAAAGCAAGAAATGAGATAAGCTAAAGACTTCTTTATCTTCTTGAAATAAAGCTGCAACGAGAGTGAGAATTGCAATTGGTAAAAGTGAAAAATGGTTAGAAATTGAAGGAGGAGATAGATGAATTGTGCGTTTTCTATAAAGTTTCTTCATAGTTTATGATAATGGAGATTTTTTTGAGAATTTGGATTGGTTGGATTAAGTTAATGTGGGACGTGTGGATATGATTTGAGGCGGGTCTAATTAGAAATGGATGAATTTGTTAAATAAATAAATTTATTTAAAATATGACCAATAGAGGATCGCCACGTATTTAAAGATTTAATTAAATTTATTTAAATGAATGGTTGTTAAAAAAAAGGTCAATATTGGACCCAAAGGTGGATGTGAAAGATATTCCCTTGGTGGATAAGTCCGATGACTCAGCAGCAGTGCGGAATTGAGTTTCTTGTCTGGTGGATCTGATCTATAGTTAGGGGGCGCCACGTATTTAAAGATTTAATTAAATTTATTTAAATGAATGGTTGTTAAAAAAAAGGTCAATATTGGACCCAAAGGTGGATGTGAAAGATATTTTGAAACTAATATATGGATGAAGGGTGATTTTGTACCATTTTCAATAGTTCAAGGGTATTTTAGGCCCTTTTCCGTTCCTCCTATTGTAACTTCAAATGCAGACACTCCCACAAGTTTTACAGCCTCTAGCATATATTGGCTTGTTGGACATCATCTTCTTTATTTATTGAAAAAGAAGAAAAAAAAGTTTTCTTTGACCGTAGGTAACATAGGAAGAATATGTCAATTGGGCTTTGCTCATCAAATAACCAACCATAAGAAAACTCAAAAAACCATTGAATAAACAGACCAGTGCCTTTATATATTCAAGTACTTGAAGAGTATTTTAAGTGAAATACTGACTGCACTCATAAAATTCGTGTCCATTGTTTACTAAATCTTCAGATTCATATTCAAACACTAATACTAAGTATTTTTTCTGTCAAGTTCGACGAAATATTATCTAAACACTATTTAGTCGTCAAGAAAAATGATTTGAAGGACTATATGTATGTACTGTAATAGTTATTAACGCACAGGAATATTTGGATCCCTCAACAAACTCTCAGAAAGTAGTATAATCTTCTCAAACATTATTTGGCTTTTACAAGATTGAAAAAAGAAAAATGCACAAAAACAACTAAGCAAACAGCCGTAAAAGCAAGAGTTCCTCCAAATCTTTTCAATGTTAAAAGATGATAGGTTCTCATCTAAAATGGTGTGCTCACACTTGAGGGTGACGATATCACTGAAAGAATGTCAGTCACAGCAGCCATGGCACTTAATGCAGCCTTCAGGACGTCTTGTGAGCAACCAGGCTTCACAATTGTACGCACCTGAAAATAAAATAACAAAGCATGTCATAACACTGAAAGAAATGAGACATTAAATGAAGAGATGCTGTTTCAAAATTCAGCACCTTGTCTAGGTATTCCTGCAATTTCTTAATACGGCCAATGTAATCCTGGTCTTCAACACAAAGGGTAACGGCCTTGGCATCTGCACCAGGGCCATCAAACTGGAGGGGACCTGGGTTTCTATAAACATCATCCAACAAAAACTTTGTTGCATTTTGACTCAACAGCCTGCACAAAATGAAGAGAGAAATAAGGTGCTGCAAGAGGATACGTATTGCTCCAGCAGTTTACTTACAAAATGCATGTTTAGAATGCCACTTCTTAAAAGCATCTCCTTTTTATTTGATGTCTACTACTTCCTACCTTTTGAAATTCAAAAGTTCAATTCATTTTAAGCTGAAAATATATATAAACAACAATTCAGAAATTTGACATACTCGTATGATTTGCCCCTCAAATCCACAGTAGCAGGATGCAAAGCAGGTACTCCAATTGATGCTTTACCGGGACCACGACCATAACGCTTAACAGTCATCATTGCCTGCATTAACGAAGCAGTGAACAGAGCAAATCACTTTTGGATATTCGCAACTTCAAAAAAGTGGAAGTTTAGGGTGCATCTCCGGAGAAGTTCAAAGAAGTTGCTTACAGATATAGGGGCAGCACCACAATGCCACTTGTTGGCAGGATTTTTCAGGTTGGTAATAGTAGCCATGTAACCATTAAGACCAGCAGCTAAAATATGGTAGCAAACATGACCAAGTACCTGCATTTGGTTTTGTCGGAATTATGTATCTGAAATCAAGATTAGAAAGAAGAAATAGAAACTCCAGCAAAACTTACATAGGCATAGTCACAATCAAACTTTGATGGCAATGATCCCCGTGCTTGATAACCAAAGAAGTGACAAATAGCATTAAATTTCTTTCCTTTGTAAGTTCCTTCTTTCTGTAAAGTGACAGAAGATAAAGGACAGTCGTACATAAAAATTCGAGAGCAAGTATCTTTAGAGTATGTAGCTTCAGTCTTTTTCCTTTTAACTCTCACCTACAAATAGTCTGTTAAAGCAAAGTAACAAGAAACATCTTGATGAAAATAAAAAGAGAAAAGAACAATTGATCGTCAGGGACTGACTTCCATCAGAGGAAAACTAAAAAATTACTGAATATGAAAATTTTGTGCAATGGGGCAATTTTATCCACCTGATGTTTGAGCCGTTGCAGATAATACATCATCCCGTTGAAGTTAACAAGCAGAACGGAGAAAAGTAATATTTTTTCATAAATAGGAGAAAGAGATAATTTGAGTACCTTCCTAGAACTCTCAGGAAATTTCAAAATATCTTTATCTGCACAAACATCATCCTCAATCCTTGCGGGACATTGTACTTCTAACTTACTCTCCAATCACTTGTTAGAGATCCCAAAGAATCATTAGATACAACATACTTAATTAATTTCATTAACTTACCAATCTCTTGTTCATTTCTGTTTCCACGAGATGAGCTATAAGTTTCTCGGTCTCAATCTGTAAGGATAGCATTAAAGTTAATCAACTAATAGATAGTTCATATATCATCAAGCAGCAGCATCCAAACAGCAAGTGTAGTAACCTGTGATAGCTGAGCAGAGTCATCTGATTCTGGGTGTAGGAGAAGCTGCAAAATCACAAGTCTAGTGGTGTAAGCACTGTCCTAATGGAACTTCAGTCAGTCAATTTAGACACATACAGAAACTGCACCTGCTTTCTGATAAAATGCGGCAAAAATTCGAAAAGTGCAGAAGCCCATGGTGATAGTTGAGAGGAAATCTTATCAGCAGAAACACCTTGCCTGAGTAAACCATGAATTTCCTGGAATTCAAAGTCAATCAGAAAAGGCAATGTCATAACAAATCCACATCCCAACAAAGCTTTCTAGCAATAAAAACTTAACATGGAAGACGCATCATCTTGCACCTCCGTTGGGGAAGCAGTGCCAGGAAGGAGACCTAGAATGCAGCTAAGATATTAAACAATTTATTTTGCATCATACCTGCAATAGAGCATATACTTCTGGAATACTTTCAATAAGCCCCTCAGGCAACAGGATAACACCATGATTTTTATCTGAATGCAAAACCTTAGTCAGCTGACCGGAAAACTCAAAAATGACTCTAAAGGAAATTGATAACCTAGTAGCTTCAATACCATGTTCAGCCCTAGCCTGAACCGCATCACAAATTTGTTGTGTGATGTCAAAAATAGTAAGCTTTGATGCAGCTACCTCCTCTCCAAGAATCACCTGCAAGATCGCTCAACATTTATTAAGCAAGAACACTCGCAATATATAGGAAGCACCATGTCCAAGGTGCTGCACCAGCTTATCATCTCAGAGATAAAACTAACCATATTAGGATGGGACTGCAGAGTGCACTCTAATGCAACATGTGATGCCTTTCGCCCCATGAGTCTAATGAAATAGTAATACTGAAAAGGAAATATCCCCACAGTACGTTAATAGAAAGACAAAAACAAAGGTGTAACAAGAAACATGTGCTGTAAATCATAATCAACTAGTGAGGACAATCCTCCATCAGGATTTCGTACAACCAGATTAGTATTCTCTGTGTATTTTCAGCACCCTACTACATCAGAAGCAACAACGAAAAACATTTCAGGATATGAATAGAGTTGGTACCTTCTCAGCTGAGAGTGCATCAGTGCATACATTGCTAATTAGTTGGGAGTTAACCTGAGGTGGAACCACATATAATTAGCTTTTCCCTGATCTAAATCACAATTGGATAGAATTCCAGAAATCAAGAAGTCGAAAGACACATCAGCTAGTCCAAGGCTTGTATTACTCAATTAACATCCACAAAATCACAAAGAGAAAAAGAAGAGCTACTCCCCATCTAAAAGTCCATTGAAGTGCAATATAACACTGCAAAACCTACATCTACCCAAGGGAATATACCATCAAACGAGGAATGATGCCAGCAATTCCACTACAAAGAACAACAAGAAGAAAGAAGAAGAAGAAGATTGAAGCAGTAGGTCCAATCAAACCCTCAGCCCACCTAGAAACAAAAAACCCAACCCTAAACCAAGGGGTGGGAAGCATGAAGAAGAAGAATCTCCACGGCAATGCATTTCAAGGAAAAAAGAAAGCTAGTTACGAGCTAATTCTATGTGGTGATTGTATCAATACCTTGCAGATTGTGTCAAAACCAACGTTCGCTTCAACAAACTGGTTCTTGAGATCCCCATTTAGTGTAACAGGAACACCAACCACCTAAAGAAGATAAAGACATTAACTTAGTGTGATACTAATGCAATAAGACAATATGGCGGATATAAGATGCAAAGTTTGGATTGGAAGCAGGAAAAATCAGAAAAAATAGAATAGAACATTCATTGCTTTACATGACACAAGGGGAATAACACATACTTTTGTAAGGCATTTTGTTTCTGCAAATTTTTCTGCCAGATGAGCAGCATCGGTGTTTGATGTCACTCCTTCAAGCCAATGCATATTGTTAGACTTTAGATGAAGTGGAATAGTGTACTTTAAGGTTCATCATATACCATTAATAACTGTAGCAGTATCAATACCTCCAATGATGACAAGGCCATCCAATTTCAAAGCTTTGCATGCAGCCATAGCAGCATTTACTTGCTCAGTCGTTCTAATCTGATCTTTTGTCCGTCCCAGCATGTCATATCCACCTTAATAAGGAAAAAGGCAACAAAAATAAGCCAAAAAAGGCCAAACGAAAATATAAAGAGCAAACTTCATCCAGATGTGAATTACCTTGATTCTTATAGGTAGCAAGAACATCATCGGTGATCTCTAGAGTTTTTTGTGCAAATAAACCTTCAGAACCACCTGTTGAGATTTGGAAAAGAGACCTTCAACACATTAGCCTTCTCTAAGGAGAATCAAGTTTCTAAAAAACTGAAAACATTAGAGCATGACAGGAAAAATATTGTTCGACGTTAGGGCATGACCCTCGAAATATTGAACATGACACATGCAAAGAGACACTCGTGGTAATGGTGGTAAAGTAGATACGCAAATAGACACTTGTGTCAACTATTACTGTAGTGTCCCAATAATTGTCATAAAAAAGTTCTCAAATGAAAAATGTGTAACGTAAAGGAAATGCTTACCTAAAAACCCAAGCAAGATATTTTTGGGGTTGTGAACCTTAAGAGCATCATGAAGACCCCATATCACATTGTGTCCTCCAGGAGATTGTCTACCACAAAATAGCACCCCCACCCTAAGAAAAGAAGAGGAAAATCAGTGAGCACAGTATTCAGTCCTATCAAAGAGATTAGGGATAACACTCATTTTATTGTAACCTATATGTGAATTAGCTTCTAATGCATAAACCAATATTTTCTATTAGTTCCCTTGGGTTTAGATTTTGAGGATATAAATAGAAAAGGATTTCAATCACAGACAAAACAAAAGGAATGTTATCAAGAAAACAGAGGTAGATCCATAAACCTAAATAAAATCAACATAGAATATGTTAGAAAACATCTCCTGATCAGTGATCACAATGCTGATCTAGTTTGTGAGTAAACTGCACAATTATAGAGCAATCGTCTGACGCAATACCTAATTGCAGGATGTTCAGTAATTATCTGAGCATCAGGGACCTTGGAAGTTGCCCTAAGAAAATGGGCTAATGGTTGACCATAAGTGTGTGGGAAGAACCGTTTAATTGTGTGTTCACCAGAGGGATCTGCTGCAGTGGTTGCATCACGGAGTTCAACCCGGACAGTAGTACCCTGTATAAGTCAGAACAATTCGGGATACAGTCAAGATTGAATATGTTAAAACAATAACATTGAAAGATAAATTGCTTAAGGGTCTTAAATATCATAGATAAAATTCCTAAATGTAAACAATCAAACAAAGTGGTGATGCATTTAACTACAAAATTTGGGCACCCATGAATGTCTGGGGACAGTCAGACAAACATCTGAGCAACTTGTAAGTTTTGTTTTGTCAAAGTTTAGCAGCATTTTTTCCCGATAATTTATTTCAAAAAGGGCAACAGAGACAGTTTATATGTGTAGTTTACTTCAGTTGAAGTAAAGAGGTGACTTTTTTTCAGATGAAAATGTAAAGACATGATTTTTCAGCCGGTTGCAAGGATATATTATATATATATGGTGGAGCAGGAGCAGAGTGAAGTCCAGTAGTGAACTCTTTCAGAATAAAATGGAAAAACATATTTATATTACTTATTACATGTAGAAAGTCCTGTGACGCCAACTTTCTCAAATAGTCTTTTCCTCTCTCAAACAAATGGTGTAATAACAGAGATGAATTAGATTGATGGGAGAATACATGTGATATGAAGAAAATAGGTGGTATGACGATAGAAAACAGTGTGATGTAGCAGGTTAGATCTAGCAAACAGTTTGGCATATATAAACTAGTAGTAGTTAGGAGAGGAAAAATAGAACATGAATAGAAGAGTTGTACCTGAAGACAAGGAGGAAGTTCAGGGTGGTAGTGAGATCGGAGCTTCTGCAAATCAGAGAGTTCTCGAGGTATGCCGTAATCTGCATCCATTGTTGATGCCTACCTACGCAGTACGCACTCACTTTTGTGTTTTCAATATAATATAATGTACCAGTTTCTAACTCGTCCCTCCCTCCCTCCGTTTATATATAGTGGGGGCGATACAACCAACAAACACAGCAACCAGTTTTCTAACTCTCTGTATGCCCTTCCATTTCCCACTATATCACCATACAGCCACTGCCCCTTTTCTGCAATGACCAAAATACCCCCTTCCTCTTTATGCTGTTAAGCAAATATTACGTATATGTTGCGGAAAGAAAAATAAATCAAAACATAATTTGTTTTAACATAAGGAATATGCATAAATCGATTCTTCAATATTTTGTGTTGTGTTGAACCAATTTGGTAAGTATTACCACGTCAAACTTGATTTTTCACTTATACGCCGGTTATGTTTATGTTGACACTTGTAAAAACACACGTCCATCACCATTTTTGTTGCAAAAAGAAGTTGTAGAGCCAAGAGGTTTGAGTATTGAAGTCCAGATAGGAATCCGCAAAGGAATATGCCCTTGAGGATAGTTACGTAAATCCAGAGTTCCCGCAAATAATCACCTAGAATACCCTCACCTAACTTCTCGATGGGGAGTGGGGTACAATGACAAAACTTACTCAGGGCCTTTTTCTTGTTTGACAACAAACATCAGGAGCCAGTTTCTATTTTAATTTTCCAACAGCGCCCCCAGTTTAATATCTTATCTTTCTCCAATGCCGCCCACGCACAAGAGGGACGAAAGGCGTGCAGACATTTGCGGAATATGCTCCCCAAAGTACATACGCTTTCTCAGTCTTTATCTCGTCAAACCTCCTTTTTGTATCCCCCTTCAAAGAAGGGAAAATAATAGAAACAGATCACTGTCTGCAACCTTATAGAGATGGTGGTTCGATCCACCATCAAAGTTTGAACATAATTTAAAGATGCTCAATGTTATTCCAAATTAATAGAGATCCCACCATCCATCTTCACATGATCTCATAGTACTGGAAATTCAGGAAGGAGGATGAAATGGTAGCCTGGTAGTCCCCGCTCCTAACTACCACTATGGGGCAAAAAGGATATTGAGAAAAGCAAAAGCAAAAATAAAGACAACCAAATTTCGGCTGGAACTGTTAAAAAGTTGCATAGATAATATATAGCTCATAAGTCATTAACTAATAACAGTGAACTCCATCCTTCAGATGTCAAAGCAAGACACATACAGAGAATCTCTGATACAAAACTAAAGAACTCAAAAGGAACCATGATCCACCTAAGGGAAAGGATTTGATCACAAGGGGTCACATCACAACTCCCAAGGAATGGGGGTTGAACTTCATCCTCGATCTTGAAGCTTTGCATCTTTTGCCCATCATGAAGGACATGAACAACAAAATCCGACTAGTCTTTTTTCCTTCCTTTATTGGAACCAGAAGCCCGTGGTTTCTGCTTCCCTGATTTTCTTCTGGAACTGACCAGGTTTGACTGGGTAGAAGGAGCAGGCATGTGATGCCCAGGAACCAAAGCAGGGAACCCAACAGCAGGGATTCTGCAAATTCATAGCATCTATTAATAAAGGCATTTGAGAGAAAATAATGTATCTTTCTATTCAACATAACCATGGGAAGCTGGAAAAATGTCAGACATTCCCATCTATTTCTTGCTTCAAACGTCAACCAAAGCAAAGTCCAGAAAATTTTAGTAGCAAAAAGTGGTATAAAGAATGTATTTTAGCCAAATGACAAGAATGTTTCTTATGCACTTACCCAACAAGAGCACGGCAGACTCCTGCTTGGTCATAGAAACACCATTAGCACTGCTATTCTGCAAAGAGAAGCGTAAAGCTTGATTTTCAGCAAGACAGCACTGGAGAACAAACCCCAGCCTTTTGCATTCTGATTCAAAGTATCTACTCTTCAACTCAAGATCCCTAACGTACAACTTCTTCCTCTCTCGTGACCTCACAGCTGCATCTCTGTTCCTCAATTGCCTGGAGACCAAAAATTAAGTTTGTGACTAAGATTTTCTTTATAAATGCAATCCTATCACCATCTTGAAATAGAAATAAATGCACATGATGTTATGCAATTTTAAGCATGAAGAACTACACATTCTTCCTCGATATAATATATACACCACACATTAAATAAGTGCAATCTATAGTTTCTTCTTCTAAGAAGAAATCTAGAAGTAGTTTGCTATTCAGGAAAGTTTCCCACTTGGTGGCGTGTGTCATGGTTGCAAACTAATGGAAAAGTTGCACCATCATGTGCTTTGATAAAATCTGTATGTCTTTGGAAAAAAGAACCATATTTTTGTTTCATAATCAATAGACAATGTACATTATGTTCTAACACAGCACAGCACAAATCAAATCATGAAATGAATGGCTAATACAGTCAATGTGTGATGTCAAATTAAGGCAATCTTATAGAGAGGAGCTCCTTGGAAATACTGATTCACGATTTGGCTGAGAAGGCACAATGTGGATTTGGTTTTTGCATACACAGAAACTGCAAAGATTTTTCTGGTTATCAATAATTTACATCAAGCAGTATCAGAAGTATTTTTTTAATTTAATAAGCATGAGTTACACTAAATAAGATATCAAAACTAGGATTTGTTTCTGCTAGTACGTCAACCAAGAGATACAGCACGAGAAGTGAAAGAAGCCACAGTAGTGTAAATCGTGAGTTTGCAGAAGAGTTATGAGCAAAGAGAAGTATTATTTATCTGAATAAGCAGAATAATTGAATAAACTAAGAAGAAAAAGGGCAAAACTTTAGAGAGATACCTCTTGCGCTTCTTATCGACGGGGTCATCGTTGTTTAGTTGGTCGTCCCCGTCAGAAGGCGACTGGGAAACCTTGTGTTTGTCCTGATCGGCGTCGGATCCACTAGAAACCTTGGAATCGGTGAATCCAATGGCTTGTTCAGGAGAGTGAGAATGATCGGAGTGAAGAGGGGAATCGACGAGGACGTCGGAGAAAAAGTCGGCAGCAAATTGAGGATCAGCGTCTTCTTCAAAAGAGAAGAGACCGACATCGTCATCGTTCATAAGAAGCTGCTCGATCTGCTGGAATGTCTGTGGAGAGGAATCATGAAGAGTGAATTGATCATCGTGGGGATTGTCTAGAACGTTGTGGAAGATGTGATCTACATCGTCCCAGTTGATGATATCATCGATGTTATCGACCATCGCCAGTTCTAGCACCTCGACGGAGATTGTGGGGTGAATAAACAAGGGCCCGACTTACTATTTGGGACCCGGCCTCTGGATGCCCCCAGTTTAATAATCACGTTAGGTGTCTTAGAGGTTAAGGCTCCAAACACTTTCAACGAAATTGCAAGTTTTAATTACTTCGTCATCCAGCCAATAAGAATTCGACTTCGCTACAACTCACCTCACTAATTACTATTTACATTCCTTTTCCCATTAAAAGAAAATTTACATATATTTAAATTTAAAAATATGCCACATTTTCGTTCACACTACCTTTAAAAAAAAATGACAAATGAATATCTTAAATAGTACTCCATAATTACTTGTCCACTTTTGAATTGACACATCTATTAAGAAAACAATAATTGACATAGTGAGTTTACCATCTTACCCCTATTAATTATTAATTATGAAGTGAGTGAATTAAAAATTTAAGTTTTTCAAGAAATTCTACATTTTTCAAAGTAATTAATTGAGGGTATAAGAGGTAAAAGAAAATTGTCTTTTTTTTATTTTTAGAAATGGACAAGTAATTAAGGATAACTAAAAAAGAAAAGTGGACAAGTAATTAGAGATCAGAGAGAGTATTAACAACCGACGGTGTGGTGTACACACCCTTTTAAATTGTTTGATGGGGCTGTGATTAAAGAAGGATTTTTAACAACACAATTAATCATCTTATATCAACATAAAACAAAATATAAAAAAATAGGAAAAAGAAAACCAAAGTGAAGCACAACTCTTTAACCAAGAGCTAATTATGATAAAGCACAATGTCTCCATAACAGTTGCAATCATATAAAATCATTCCATCTAAATTAACAAAATACTGGAGGATTTGGCTCAAGCCTGCCAAAACCAAACATACAATGTCTCCTCTTTTATCCACTCAACTCCACTCGATATATTTAGAACATCTGTAACGTGCTTGAAACTAGGCAAAAAGGAATTGTCTCCATAAACTTTTAAGATACAAGTTGAGAAACTTAGAGATGAGAAATCCCAGCACACAATGATGACTTTCTTCTGTGAGATCATCTTGGTAATGAGTTTGGTGGAAAATAACGCAGTGGATTCTCCCTCAGCAACTCAGTCTCCCTGCAAACAAGTGCATTGTCAAAAAGGTGCATTCTTTTTATTGAAGTGAAGAAATAAAATGACTTACTTTTTTATGTCTCTGTCATCTCCTCGTCTAAGCTGCAGACTAGAAGCCTTTACACCAGCAGCTGAGTCCTTCTCCTGTGCTCTGCCAAAGATGAAGGGGCAACAATGAAAGTCAATCCAGGATCCCTGCTATTGTGCTGAAAATCTTAGAAACTAAAACTATTACAATAGCTGAAAATCTCCTCGTTATTATATATGCTTTGATGCATGTACACACACTGTTAACCATTATGTACTCACTTGGCGCATTCCTCATCCACAAAGATCTCTAGGCACGGAGTGGTGGTAGTAGTAGCTCCTCGATTTCTAAGCCCGTGTTTTTGAGGAATCTGTAAGAAATATTTTTGTTAATGAGTTTTCTTGTTCCTATCTGTCTGCACAAAAAATCAAATATTCTATATAGAACTCTCTGGACTCAAACGGACCTTATTAGATGTCCACTTTGAAGGGATTGCCTGATTCTCCTTGTTCCTATCTGCTCGGGCACCAAGACAGTGCCATGATGTGTTCTCTAGCTTTGGTATTTCTGATTGAAGAGTTGATGACATTCCGGCATTTGCATCTTTGTAAATGGAAAATAGGCTCCCCTGAGCTCTGCACAATGGATAAGAATGAGCCAGTGTTTCTACTAGAACTGAACTGGGCATGCACAAGGTAAATATTTCCTGCAACCTTGTTATCAGCATCCTTACACTCCTTTTCCTTTAAGTTATGGATTAGGAAGCAATAACACCCAAAAGTTCATTTCCACATTGCAAAGGATTTAAGGTATTTAAAGCAAGAACTCATCAGAATCTGATCTCTTGCCTGACATAGCAGCTTAACCATGGGATGATAAGAATAAGTAATAACGACATAGATTTGGTTAACGCATAGTGTTACTATGAAAAAAATGCAGGGACACGAGAACGTAACTTGGGAGAAAACAGTAGTGACTCACACTTACCTATCTGATTTCATTTTCTTCCGGGACAATTCAGAAGTTCCTGTTGTTTGGTTTCCTGCAAAGGCAAAAACAATGTTAGCCAAAGCCAGCAGACACCCTCAAGCTTCGACATAGAAATGCACTTACGAGCTTCCCCTCTAGCCAACAGTGTGCCAAAGCTTCTCATTGGAAGCTGGTGTTCTGTTAGCTCCTTCTGAAATACAAGTAAGTCGCCACAAATTCAAATCAAAGCAAACGACAATGGACTTTAGAAGAGGATCAGTCTGAAATAATTGATACCTCTGCTGCTTTGGGGCGACCCATTGAACGACTGAGAAACTTCTTGTAGGATACTTTCAATTTCTCTTCGGGTTCTGCATTCCTGATTCATAGGAGACAAGGAAATTTTAATCATAAACCAGCTGAGAGAGTCGGTAAATAAACTTATAAATGGATGAGAACAAGCAGGAGGAAGGTTACTTGGTATAACCAGTGTTTTGTACTTATATTAACTGTATCTTTAAGGGAAAAGACTCATTAGTGGCTAAGGAAAGCTTGAAAAAAGAGCGTACACAATCTTGTTGAGGCAGCTAATGCCTAAGGGGTCGTTTAGTTGTTGGTTAGGAATTGAATTATTCATATATTAAAATCTGCATAACTAGTACCATTTTTGGCAGCAATTTAGTTGCTATGTATAAAACTCAGCACATCAAGTATGGTGCTTTGCTTACCAGTTTACAATCTCACATAACTAAAACATGTACAAGTTAGGAGTCAATCTATGTACTATTTTATGCAGGGTTGAAGATGGTATAACTAATACATGAATTAGTAATACATAAATAATTGAACACTACATAACTAAACTCTTCATAACTAATTCATGCATAACTAATACCTGCATAACTCTATCCAACAACCAAACTACCCCTAAAGGTATTAGGGGTCATGTAATTTTTAAAACCAATTGAGCATCCACAATAATATCATGCCAAATATATTAGAATCTTCACCTTGCTGTAGCATTATTCTGCCAGCAAGTTCGGTCAGCATGAGCTTTCACATCCCATCAGAAGTTAAAACAAGTAGAGAGAGAACATAAAAGGTCCCTCAAGAATGAGGCAAATGCGAACAAGAAATAAAGATTTCAATATATTCTTATGTCATCAGTTGACAGCTAGAGCATTTTATTAGAAACACATAGAGAGACTTGCTTGTTTGAAGGCATGAAATGCTCTTAGTAGAAAATCATCCTATACAAGTTACAAACAACATGATTTGGTTGTGTAATTAAGCAAAGTTCAACGAACAGTGGTTCTGGCTATTTTCCATGCTGCCATACCTGAAATATCTATATTAGCCAAATAAATGATTAATTCCAGAGCACAACTTTCTCAATGATAACATCTCTGTTGTTCATCCTGTACAAATGCTTAACATAATTGTGTGACATGGTACTATCTGATTCAATTGCACTGTGACATCCTTTTGATGCCTAGATTTATATTTCATATAAAGGAACCAATCATTTCATAATTCAAAAAGATATAAGGAGTTCTTCATAATCATATTACTCAGCTTATACAAAATTTCCTTAATAAGGATGTCAAATATGTTCATTATATGGCAATTAATAATTATAAGTTTTCTAGAAGCATACCACTCTCATACGATCACAGCCTTTAGTTTATTATTCGGTCACATGAGCATATATTGAAAGAACATAAAATGAGGGACCATAAGCAATGTAATCTACCACAGCTCTGAGCTTATCAAATGAATTTGTTCTAGTATTCAAGTTATGAAAATTAGTTGGTCAATATGAAGGGGACAACACATACTTAACATAAATGGGGGGGGGGGGGGGGGGGGGGGGGGGGGGGGGGGGGGGGGGGGGGGGGGGGGGGGGGGGGGGGGGGGGGGGGGGGGGGGGGGGGGGGGG